>NC_069472.1:3362461-3427461 GCF_026875155.1 Cherax quadricarinatus | reverse complement strand
GCCTGTGAGTGAGATTAATGAGAGTGTGGATGGAATGTTTTTTTTAAGGAGATTTGATGTGGATATATGTTTCATAAGGAGCATAATTACAAGTTTGGATGTGAGTTGCGCTTGAAAGGGTTATAATGTTATATGTGAGTGGTTCGGTGTGAGGTAAAAGGGGGGAGTTGCTGTGGCTGTGAAGGAAACCAGTCCTTGCCGTGTGTTGGGGGTGGGAGGAGGCGCTGGGGGTGGAAGGGTATGGTCGCGGGGTAGAGGAGAGTGGGGTGAGACAAGGTTTTGTTTTATAGGAGTATAATGCCGGCGGATGGTACCCCTGCAGCAGTTTGGATAGGTAACTTTCGTGAGGGATGTTTTTTTGCTTTTTTATTTGAGGGGATTGGCCTTAGTTACTGTGACCTAGGAGGAGATTGGATATTGGTGTTCAATACGTGACAGGGTGATGTCGAAAACGAGGGGGGCGGGGTGTGTGTTTGGGGTTTTTTACGAGAATTGTGTTGGGGGATGTGGGGACGGTTTTAGATATGTAGGGGGGAGGGGTGGTTGGAGGATTGAGAATACTTTTGCTACGAAGGGGTTATGTGCACGTCTGGATAGCTCTATGATACGGATCGGCAATAAGTAGTTTGGGAGTTAGGACTTCGACTGTGCGGGTTTTCGGGACAACGGGCGGTTAATTGGAGGATCTTGATATGGGAGGGTATGGTTAGGGTACCACTGGTTGGAAATTCAATGCCGAGACTTGCTTGAAGGGGGAGGGGAGTGAAGTGGGGGGGGGGAATGAGGGCTTATGGGGATGGTGGCAATCTTTTTGGGATCAAGGGATGTGGGGTTCCGTGTGTCTTGGAATGGTGGGAGAAGCGAGCTATAGCCGAGGTATTGCTGGATCTTTAAATATAGGGGACGGAAAGGCCAGGTGGAGGTATGGGTTAAGGAATTATTTGGACATTGTCAAGCTGAACGAGCGTTATGAGGAGGAAGTGGGAAGCGTTTGGGACCGTGGGCAACTTAGAGGTAGGGACTGGCGAGATACACCCAATCCGAAAGATTTGATGCTGCTGCGTGTAGAGGGCAAGGATTGGAGGCTGTATTGTGGGGGGGGCGAATAAACCTTCAGGAAACACAGTGTTTTAAGACGTTTTAGGGTAAGGTCAGAAGGAAGTCAACTATTTTTGCAATTAGAGGTGAGTGAGGAATATGGGTGGATAATCATAAGGGACAGGTGCTTACTTCCCTCACAGAAGCCAATGAGTAATTTACTGTTTCTTCTGTTCTCGTGGAGAAATGGAGAGAAAGAACGAAAGGGGGGGCGGAGGGAACGTATGCTTCCCTTGAGGACAGTGTTCGGAGGGGGGGGGGGGTTAGGGCTCGAAAGAAAAGATGTGGGAGGGATGGGATGGGAGGCGTAGTGATTTGGATGGGGGGAAGTTGAGGAGGCAGTATAGTGCTCTCTATCATGCTAGTAATGGAAAAGCGACGAGGCATCGATGGATTTCAAATGATTTTTACAGGAGTTCATTGGGAGCCCACTATGAAGGCTTGTCTGGTGGACGGTCCATGCAATTGTATGCTGCGGGCCGGAGGGCAAGTAAGTCCAGACCACAAAGTATTGGCGTGGTGGTTGTTGGTCGGTGACAAAGCAAGTGGGGAGTGTTTTTTAAGTGCGTTTATAGTGCTATTCCTCACCTAATGTGTTCTGTCTACAGATTTTTGCAAAGATATTAGGTCATAGGATGAAGATGGTTGTGGGTGCGGTTGTACAATAGGGGAAAGGCATGGGTTATACCGGGGAACGAAGTATGGAGAGTTGGGGCATGGGCGCATAAGGGACTTTTTTGCGCAGGGTTGAGAGGGGGGCGGACTTTTGGGTATTGTGGAGAATGATATGACTGTGTGAATAGAAAATTTTCTGTGGGCTTGTGTGTTGCGTTGTGGGGTTTGGACTAGGGAGTGGCGAGCCGAGGTGGGTTTGATTACGCTCATATCAGCGGCTATGGTACGGGTCCAAGTTATATGGCAGATTGGGAAGGCTGGTTAAAATGGATGTGGCGGATTACGGCTGGGGTGCCCTCTTTCACAAATTCTGATTTGCGTGCTGCAACATCCGTTTCTATGGCTCGTTGAGGGGGTGGGAGCTTTACAATGGGGAGAGGCAAGGGCGCTCAGGCATTGTGGGGTATGTGGACTGATACCACTATCCTGATTAGAAGGGCGTGGAGGAATTGGTGTATGGTGGGGAGGGTGTTAGGGATTTTTGGGGAAGGTGTCAGGGACAATGTAGAGAAAAGGGTCGCGAAATTCGTTTTTACGGAGGTGGGTGCTTGGGTGTGGGGGGGGGCTTGGGTGGGGCATTCGGAGTTTGGACCGTGGGCAGTCGTGGTTGGATAATTGAAAGATTTGTGATGTTTGATACATGAGCGAATGCGCAGGAGGCTAGAGCAGGTAAAATTCAGAGAGGGTAGTGGAGAAGTAGGAAGTAGATTAAGGGGTCCTTACGGGGCGAGAGAATGTCAACATTAACCAGCAGAGGGCAGTAATAGCTTATCGCTGGTTTCGTAAGGTTTGGGGTATAGCGGAAGATGTATCATTTGAGAACACCATGGCACGTACAAGAAATACAGAGACGTGCTCTACGTTATGTTTGGGGTTTTGGGAGAGCATGGGTGAGAAAGGAAGAGGTGGTGATGTCGAATGCTACGCAGAGGGGGGATCTGTGGGTTTTTTAGCATGCGGCGGCCGAGTGTGGAAAGCGATATATGTAAAAAGTCATTGTTAGGGCTGGAGCGGAAAGAGGCGGTAAGAGTGGGGAAGGTGATGGTGGGATGTGCGCCGAGGAGCTTGGCTGGGGAGTTATGAGTAATTGAATGACGAGGATATGCTGAGGGTTTGTTATTGGTTTAAAGATGAAATTGAGCGACTTAAAGTGGGGCGTTTGGTATCATTGAGTGGGAGGAAGGAAAATACTGCCAGGCGTATCAGGTCTATCCATTTGTATGATTGGGGCACGACCTATGGATGATTCAGGAGGCTCTGGTTATTGCCTAGGGTACGTGAGTTGGTATAAAGATTCATGATGGGGGGATCTACGCTTCAAAAGCAGTTCCAGTTTTGAGTTTAATGGGTTTGGTGAGGGAAACCGTCCTGCAGTCAGTGATGGTGAGCTGTGAAACGGCATTTACATGCGGTTTATTTTTGTTGGAAGGAATGCAGGGAGGTACGGACGTGGTTGGCGAGGGTTTTTCGTCTGTTAGGTGGGGGTATGTAGGAGACCCTACGTCGCTTAACATTAGAGGTAAAAGGGGTTATCACGGGTGGTAAAAAAAGGGCGAATTATGTAATGTGGTAGTGGATTTTCTGTATATTCCTGAGGGGATATGAGAGTTGCTGGGGGGAGGATTCGAATTAGGCAATTGCAGCGCCGTATATACAGGACTGCTACGTAGGAACAAACTCTATTTATGGGACAGTCAGTGGGGGAGCTTGTTTTCCAGAGAACTTACCAGAGAAGATTACAGTAAGGTCGTCTCAGCAGCCAATTGCGACAGTGATAACCATGTTGAGGGAATGGTATTCTTTGGTGTCGGGTTCTTCAAGGCAGTTTCTCAGTGGTGGGTGGGCGTCTGTATGGGCACTTGGTTTTTAGCCGAATCGACAAGAGAGGATGGTATGTAGTGTTACGAGATTATGGTGGGTAGGTAAACTAGTCTGCTTCTCAGGTTGCTGTTGTAGGACATGGGACACACGGTAAAACAACCATGTCATTGTGCAGTAGTGAATTGCTTTGGGTATGGAAGGTGACATGTGTTGTGAATGTAGTGTTTTGTGTTAAAGTATGTGATTATAGGTAGGAAAGCTCCCCGGTGTGTGGCCGTTATTAGGAGGAAATCAAGATTTGTCAGGTTAAAATATGATGTTCAGGGTTTATTTAAACCCTTCATGGCTTAGATCCATAATATATCAGATGAACGATTTCGTGGTTCTTAAACTTTCATGTCACAAGTAATTTTGTGATTTTTATTTGGGAGTGTTGAGACCACTCCTGTGTCAAATTAGTCACATGTATTTCCATGGATGGATGATGCGTAAAATGTTTCGTATATACTGCCACAAACAATTACGAATTACACAGAAGTTGTGTTGTTTCTGTGTACACAGTTATTATAGATAATATTCAAATTTGTATTACTTAGCCTTGTTTTTTATAAACTTTTGTGTACCTGGTTCAACGTTTAGTTGGTGAAGGGAAGGCAACCAAGAACACCTCGGGTGATCAAAGTGTGAATCGTAATGGTTGCAACGTTTAGTTGGTGCAAGGGATGGGCACAAGAGTACACCTGGTGTTCAAGTCTGTGAATGTACATGGTGCTACGTTTAGTTTGCTGCAGGGCAGATTGCACAAAGAAAACACATGGGGTTCAAGGTGAATTGTAATGGTGCTAACGTTTAGTTGGTTGGCAGGATGGCACAAGCAAAACCTGGGTGTCAAGTGTGCAATGTAATGGGTTGGCAAACGTTTAGTGCTGCCCAGGGATGGAACAAGAACCACCTGGGTTGTTCAAGGTTCGGTGAATGTAATGGGGCATCGTTTAGTTGGTGCTGGGATGGCACAAGGAACACCTGGGATGTTCAAGTGTGGAATGTAATGGTGCAACGTTTTAGTTGCTGCGGGATGGCACACAAGAACACCTGGGTTGTTCATGTTGTGAATTGTAATGGTTTGCCTACGTTTAAGTTGGTGCAGGGATGGCACATGAACACTTGGGTTGTTCAAGTGTGAATGTAATGGTTCAACGTTTTGTTGGTGCAGGGATGGCTCAAAGAACACCTGGGTTGTTCAAGTGTTGCAATGTAATGGTTCAAGTTTAGTTGGTGCAGGCGATGGCACAAAAAAACAAAATGAACACCTGCGGTGTTCCCAAGCCGTGAATGTAATGGTTTGAAACGTTTAGTTGATGCAGGGTTGACACAAGAACTCTCTGGTATGTTTTCATCGTGTGAATGTAATCAACGGTGCAAAGTTTAAGAATGGTGCTATGGATGGCACAAGAAACACTGGCGTGTTCATGTGTGAATGTAATGGTGCAAACGTTAGTTGGTGCAGGTTGGCACAAGACCACACCCTGGGCTGTGCAAGTGTGAATGTAATGGTGCCAACGTTTTTTAGTTGGTGAAAGGGATGGCTCAAGCCAAACCTGGGTGTTCAAGTTTGTGGAATGTAATGTGTTGCACACGTTTGTTGGTTGCAGGCCGTGCGACACACGAACACCTGGGGTTCAAGGTGTGAATGTAATGGTTCAACGTTTGTTCGGTGACAGGGATGGCACAAGCAACTCCTGGGTGTTTCAAGTAGTGAATGTAATGTTCAACGTTTAGCTTGCTGCAGGGATGGCACAAAGCACATGGTTGTTCAAGTGTGAATGTAATGGCTGCAACCGTTTAGTGGTGCAGGGTGGCACAAGAATCACCTGGGTGTTACAAGTGTGAATCGTAATCGGTGCAACGTTTAGTTGGTGCAGGGATTGGCACAAGAAAACCCTGGTGTTCAAGTCGTGAATTAATGGTTCAAACGTTTAGTTTGTGCAGGGATTGCACTAAGATACACACCTGGGTGTATCAAGTGTGAATGTAATGGTTCAACGTTCAGTTGTGCAGGATGGCAACAAAGCCACCCTGGGTGTTCAAGTGTCGAAGTAATGGTGCAACGTTTTTGTTGGTGGCAGGGATCGGCAAAAGAACACCTGGGTGTTCAAGTGTGAATCTAATGGTTTCAACGTTTAGTTGGTGCCCTGGGATGGCACAAGACACCTTGGGTGTTTCAAAGTGTGAATCGTATGGCTGCAACGTTTAGTTGGGCAGGGATGGGACACAACGAAAACACCTGGGTGTTCAGTGGAATGTTAATGGTTCAACGTTTAGTTGGTGCAGGCGATGGCACAACAGAACAACAGGGTGTTCAAGTGTGAAGTAAATGGTGCCAACGTTTAGTTGGTTCAGGGATGGCACATAACACCTGGGTGTTCAAGTGTTGAATGTAATGGTGCACGTTTAGTTGGTGCAGGGGATGGCAACAAGTACACCCTGCGGTGTTCACGTGTGATGTAATGGTGCAACGTTTAGTTGGTGCAGGGGATGGCACAAGAACCTGGCGTGTTCAAGTTTGAATATAATGGTTTGCAACGTTTAGTTGGTGCCAGAGGATAGGCACAAGAAACACCTGGAGTGTCTCAAGTGGTGAATGCAATCGGGTTTGCAACGTTTAGTTGGATGCCAGGGATGGACACAAGAACACAGGAGTGGTTCAGTGTGATGTAATGGTGCAAACGTTTAGTTGCGCTTGCAAGGGATGGCACAAGAAACACTGGGGGTGTTCAATGTGTGAAGTAATGGTCTGCCAAAACGTTTAGTTGGTGCAGGGTGGCACAGACACATGGGGTGTTCAGTGTGATGTTAATGGTTGCAACCGTTTCAGTTGGTGCAGGGGCACTGGCACAAGTAACACCTGGGTCGTGTCTCTCAAGTGTGAATGTAAATGGTGGCAACGTTTAGTTGCCAGTGCAGGGATGGCAAAACGAAAACACCTGGGTGTTCAAGTGTGAATGTAATGGCTGCAATCTGCAAAGTTTAGTTGCTGATGGAGATGGCCACAAGAAACACTGGTGTTCAAGTGTGAATGGATGGTGCAACGTTTATTGGTGCAGGGCATGGCCAAGAAAACCTGGGTGTTCAAGTGTGAATGTAATGTGCAACGTTTAGCTTGCTGCGGCGACTGGCTCAAGAAACACCCTGGCGTGTTCAAAGTGTGAATGTACATGGTGCAAACGTTTAGTTGCTGCAGGGATGGCACAAGCACACCTGAGGTGTTCATGTGTGAAATGTAATGGTGCAACGTTAGTTGGTGCAGGGATGGAACAAGAACACATGGCGGTGTTCAAGTGCTGAATGTTATGGTGCAAACGTTTAGTTGGTGCAGGGACTGGCCCAAGGAACACTGGGTGTTCATGTGTGAATCGTAAATGGTTCAACGTTTTAGTTGGTGCAGGGTTGGCACAAGAAAACCTGGGTGTTCAAGTGTGAATGTAAAGGTTGGCAACGTTTACGTTGGTGGCCATGGGATGGAACAGAAATACACATGGTGTGTTCAAGTGTGAATGTAATTGGTGCAACGTTTTAGTTGCTGCAGGGATCACAAGAACACCTGGGTGTTACAGTGTGAATGTACTTGGTGCAAACGTTTAGCTCTGCTGCAGGGATGGCACAAGAACACCTGGCGTGTTCAAGTGCATGAATTGCCCCAATTTAATGGTTCACGTTTAGTTGGTGCGGGATGGCACAAGAAAACACCTGGGTGTTCAATGTACCGCTGAATGGTAATGGTTTTCATCACGTTTAGTTGCGTGCAGGGATGGCACAAGAACCCTGAGTGTTCTGTTCAAGGGTGAATGTAATGGTGCACGGTTCTAGTTGGTGCAGGGATGGCACAAGAACAACCTGGGTGTTCAAGTCTCGTGACTGTGAATGGTGGCAAACGTTTAGATGCGAAGGGATGGCCACAAGAACACCTGGGTGATTTCAAGTGTGAATGTAATTGGTTTGCACCACGTTTAGTTGGTGCAGGCGATGCGCACAAGAACACCTGGGTGCGTTCAAGTTGTGGAACTGGCTCTCTGGGTACTGGGGGGTGACATGCCTGTGGTAAATGTAGTGTGTGTGTCTTTGAATGCACATTTTCTAAACGATAAGAAGTACCTGTGTTTGGGTTTGTATGATGATTAACTGATTACTAATGGACAGCTAAAAATGCGTCGACTAGGGTAATTTATCTTCCCCCTACTGGGTGAGTTTCATAATATATCAGATAACAAGTGATGTGGTTATTAAAACTCTCATGTATGTAAATTTTCTGTTTTTTTTTTTATTAGCGGATATATAAATAATGTACATTCTTTAGGCGGTGGTGATTACACTCCCATTGTCAATAAATAGCACATGTAACATTTGATGAACTCTTAGAATAGTTTATAATATATACAATCTGTTGGTGATTATTAGTTGCTTTGCTACGGAGGTGAACGGTGGCAAGATTTAGTAAAAAAATTTCCTGTCAGATTCGATTCTATCAAAATAACGGTAATCGTGACAATGTGTATGGGAAAATATAATTTAACAGTGTTACAGAATTCAGTTTTGTCATTTGTAAGGATTTGTATGAGGATATATAATAACAATGGAAAAAAATAATGCAGGATGTAGTTTTGGGGCATCCTTTGGCTATAATAATAATATTGACTTACGTACTATTATGTCATAGCTCGTGTAATCCTTACCTTACATAGCAACTGGGATATATGTATGGGGATGAGGGACAGTTTGTTGACAACACAACGTTAAGATCATGACGGTCTCATTTTATGTGTGCATTTAGACATATGCTTTCGAAAATTGTCAATTTTGTGTAAGAAATGATTCTGTGTTCTTTTAATCAATTTAAATGTATGTCGTTGTTTATAAATAAAAAAAAAAAACACATAATCTCATGTATACATTCATAAATCTACTTATATAGATTCACAGAAAATTACAGCATTAATTTTGTAATCCACTTGCCCATTCATCGTTATTAGAAACTGCGTTAAACTAATTCGTGAAAACGGTGTATTGAGGTCTCCACACTGTAGAATTTTTTTTACAAAAACAATGGACGTTAATGACGGGGATTTATAGTTAGGTTATTTTAATCGTATGAAGGAGAATGGCCGTACGTTGGTGGGCAGACAGATTGCAGGTAACAGCAGTTGTCAGTGTTGGTCTCACGAAGCGTCAGGGGCAGCCAACACACTTCGGGAGAGTACCGAGCCTTATCACTGCTGTGTGCAGACTATTAGGTGTTCGCCAAAATTTGCTAGGTACCATAGGTTCACCAATTGTGTTGTCGGGAAGTGTCGTGTCACAATTCTCAGTTTGGGTTGCCGGGGAAGGTCGATGATTGAAGGACATCGGGATTATCAGCAAGTTTTGTGGAAGCCTAGGGTGGGCCGGTGCAAGGGGGCGGCCTTTGGTGCGCTCATCAGATTGGCAGGGCGAAGCATTATGATAGAGTGGTTACAAGCGGGAGCTTTGCAGGTTATTACCTTAGGAGGGACTGGGTTTTGGGGCGGAAACAGTCGAGTGGGTAAAATAAGCTATCATACAAGGGGGCGAAAATGTGGATAAAGATTAATGGGTGTATGGGGGCGGATATCCTTGCAATGAGGTAGAGGCCTTAGACAGGGATGCCCCATGTCCCATTATTGTTTTGCGTGGCTTCCAGGACACCTTTTATGAATGGTTTGACCGCAAGCTTATCGGACGCCGTGTGAGGGATGTGTGGGGGGGTGGGAGGGCATGGCCGGCGTTTAAATGGATAAGTTGACGACCACCACATTTTGCTCATTCGTGAAGGGATGTAAATGGGAGTGTTGGACGAGGTTGTGCAATTATTTGGAAGTGCCACGGGTATGCAGGTAAATAGTGGGGGGTGTGGGAGCTGTGGGCGGGGAGATGTATGTTGTTAAAGAATGGGCGATGTCTTTAAAGATTTGTGGTATTATTTATAAGGTTGACATGGTTGCGGCGCGGGAAGGATAACTCGGATAGGTTATTGGAAAGGATCGTGGGACGTCTAGGTGTTCTGAGGACCACCGCACTTAACTTTATACAGCGAGTGATAGTCGTAAAATTTTATTGTATAGGCTAGATTTTGGCTGCGATTGCAGCATGCCTGTTCCCAATTAACAGGGACAGCGATTCCCGGGGATTCTAGACGGGGTGTACAAATTTTTGTTGGGGGTTCAGTTGTGACTTGGTTAACGGAGGGAAGTTGTAATGTTACCTGTAAGTAGGTGGGGGTTGTGCGTGGGCGCTTGATATGGATTTGAGGGACGGAGGGCTAAATGTGTGTTTACTTATATGGGCAAGTGTTGGCGTGAGGATAGTGGAACGCGGGGCAGTTGAGGAATGATACACGACTGATGGGTATATATGTGGTATCGAGGAACTGGGAGTTGGGGCAATGCGAAATCGTTTTGAGGGCTGTGATGTTGGTTTTTTTATGGACACTGACGATAGGGATCGTATAAGGGTTTTGTGTATGGTTACTTGTAGCGTTGGCGTGCCGCTATTATCAAGCTGGTGGCGTTTGTTCCCCATGTCATGCATGGAAGAGTATTTGGTTTTGATTTCTAGTAAAAAGGAAGTTAAAACCCTCGGAGGGTGAGCGTGATGTTTACCGTTTCTGCATGGGATCCATGCCGTCTGGTGAGATACTACGAAAACAGACAGGATTGTAGAGGGTGGGGGGTGTGGTATATGTGGAGGACGGTCTCATGTGACTGCGTTTCCATGCTAGTTTACTTTTGTGAACCGGGCTAGAGGAGGTTATGGCTGCTGCGTTTTATGTAGGTTGGTAAGAGTGGTGGTGGGCCGCCCGTGCGCACCCCGTGTCTGGTCGGTTCTGCGTACTTTAAGTCTAGATTGCGTGGCGTTAGACGAGTTGCTGTCATAACGAGCTTTAGATTATATCATGGTGATTATACACTATATATATGTCCGTCGGCGCCTGCATCGAGGGGGAGAGGGGGATAGTGAGGAGAAAGAAAGGTCTTTCCTTGCGGTATCGTTCTCATCCTTACGATGTCGTCGTAACAGAGACTTTGTATGGGAGGAGGTGGTGATCAGGCTTTCTCAGAGGGGTTATATAATGCTAAACGTTACAGATTCTCGTAAATCTGATATTGATAATGCAGTGACGTGAAGGGGGTTTTTCATAAGTTGAAGGGTTGCAGGTAAGACGGGGTCACAACGGGTCAGCCTCCTTTTGGGGGGGGGGAGGGGTCACGTGAGAGTGTTGTGAATGTGGGGGTTTGGAAAGCGTTTTCCTGCGTTGTTCATTGAGACTTCTTGGCAGCCAAGTGTGGATGTAGAGATCCAAGGTCTCATTACTGTTAGATACTAACACTTTTCAGAATTGTAAGGTTTTAATATAGTAGCATTTTTTATGCTATAACGTTGATGTGTCTTACAGGTCTTGTTATGACATGATTCTTTGAGTAGAAGTTTAATTTTGCGACATTGAAGTTGTTTTAGTTTGTTATTTATGTTAGTGCAGAGTTTTTGCACGATGAGATATACTTAGTACTGTTTTGCTTTGTGCATACAGTGCATTGATTATGTGATGTTGTGAAACTTTTTGTTCGCTGTAAGTGTGTGTGTTGGGTGTATGTGTGTGTGTGTGTGTGTGTGTCGTGGGTGGGTGTGTGTGGGTGTGTGTCTTATATATATATTAATCTATATATCCCTTTCTATTGCTATTGAGCCTTTGTCATGTGTCAGACGGTTATGTCATCTTTTCTCTATTTGTATGACTCGATTCTCTTTTTAAAGTTTAAATTATGGTCTGTACCTGATACCGGTTTGGTGTCATTGCTAAGTTCTGGAGGTTAATGGTTTTTGTCTGTACTGGTATACAGACATATCATCAGACAGTCTTGGTCTTTTTACGTATGTTGGTATATGTAAAGATGTGTTGTTAGGGTTACATATGTAGGTGTTCTAGTATGAATTATGATGTTACGGTTTTGTCTTCTTTTTATTAATGCGAAGGTTGGGATTTAAACACTGACATATATTCTTTGTATATTTTTATCGTTCATGTGTATTGAGCTTCTGGTCAGATGTCAACCTTATATGTAAAAGTTATATATATGCACAGGTCTTGCATTATTGGAACTGTGGATAATGTCCCAATCTCATGACCCACTTGTAAGCTTTATTTTATTAGTTATGTTTCTTGCCGTAAGTTATTGTTGTATGTTTGGCAGCATATATATTGCCAGAAATAGGTGCATTCCGTATGTCATAGTTAATTTTTCAGCATTCGCTGCCTGACACGGTGGAGTGCGGTTGTGCTCTGCACCCCTCTGCTGTCTTCAGGCGAGCCCACAGTCATCAACAACCATTGAGTTGAGGACGTGCGCTGCTCATGGGGATATCAACATGGGGGAACTACAGACGGAGAGTGAAACTATCTGCATAGAGCGGGTTTTCGTGGTCTTAAGTGGAGATACATGAACGTCCTTCCCCCTAACATCATCGGGGATACATATGGATTCCCAACGAGGAATTGTATGCTCCCCCTTTAATGGTTTAACAAGAATTTTTGTGAAATTTCTACGAGCTTTTCTACACAAAATTTTTTTCGGCATTACCGGAACAACGCAAGTGTAAATTCAACGATGGTTTGTTTTCATACGTCTCTAATCTTTACATGGGGAAGGTACGGAATGTACCCTTCGAGGCTCGGCTTAGGCCCTGCAGGGTTTTTTCGAAGTTATGGGACATGCATTCTGCAACAAGGGGGGGGGGGGATGGTCCATATGAAGGAATGCCGGGAAAGGGTTTTTAAACCCCCCTTAAAATGACTTTAACAAGGCCTATACCATCCTATTTCGATGATCGGTTGTAAAAACCCAGGTTTATGTGAACTATGGGGAAAGGGAAAAACATGTCGTCTATGTAGCTCTTATGAGCACTGGAGCCCAGTGTCCTAGGAGGCGGGCTTCTCGAATCCGACACTCCAATTGTGATTCAACATGGGGAATTTGGTCCCTTTCTCGATGCCTCGGAGGCCGGGGGAAGACCTCGGAGCGAAGAGGTCGACGGGAGGGGGGGGCGGCGGCGGGGGGGGCGGGACATGTGCACTCCCCCAGGGGGTGGGGGGAGTTGAAGGTGACATCTGAGGAACTTTCGTCCGGGAAAGCTTAAACCCCAGGATGGGTTTTTGGCGATTGATAAAGGATTTTTTTGGTTGGGAGGCCCCTGTGCAAAAGGTTCCTCATTCATGTGAAGCTGGAATTTGGAGGGACAACAAAGGTTGAGGAAGTTTTGAGTAAGAGGGAGGGAGCATGGGTGGCCGGGGGGTACACCAGGGGGTTTTGTCTGGGGGTGATATGTGGTAAGGTGATTTCTAGGAAACGAACTGCGGCATCAAGATAGATGAGGCATTCCCCCCGGGGCAGAGGCCGGGGGAAGAATCTGGGCCCGGGGTTGTGGAGCCGGGGACAAATGGTGGGGTTTGTCCGAGTTGAAAAAGGGGAAAATGAGGGAGAGGTGATGCACAAAAACTCAGTGAAAAGGAAACACGTAAATGAAAAGTGCAGTGGGTAAATCCAAGGGGCATGGGGAAAGCCCCCCCTTTGAATTTTCAGATGTGTCACGCTTAAGTTAATGGACTTAAGACTGAGGTCAAGAAATTTTTTGGGTTGGAGGGGTTTTTAAGGGGTTTGATGTTGACATTGTTTTTGCAAGAGCATAATCACGGGCTGGTAGTGTGTTTGGGGGTAAAAGGGATATCGGATGTATGAAACCAGGGGGTTTGCAAATTGAAAGGGGGGGGGTAGCAATTGGGGTAAAGGAGACCACCCCCTTGCGTGTCATGGGTTGGGGGAAGGGGGGGGGGGGATCGTGAGGGGGGAAAGGCGCGGGGGTGAGATTGTTTTAGTTTGTGGGATTTACATCCCAGCAACTAAAATATCGGGGTAAAAGTAATTTTTTCAAAAGGGGATTGCTGTACACTTGAGAGGTTTCCCTGCTAAACCCTTTTAAAGGTGATTAAATTTGGTGATTGGGAGTGGTGATGTCGAACCGAGAGGGGGGGGGTTGTGTCGATGGTGAGGGATGTATTCGAGATATTGGGGTTTTTTGATGGTGGGGGGGGGGGGGTTACCTATGGAGCATACGTTCGTCCGTAGGGATTGAAGCGCGATTAGACAAAATTTATATTAAGCAGGGTAGATGTTGTGAGGGTGCAAACCTTTGATGTGGGGTTTTTGATCACGACGGAAAGCAGATTTGTGTGGGATGAGTGGTGCTATTTATTCTGGGTACTGGAAATTTAAATGTAAGGGTTTTCTTAAGGAGGAGGGGGGGGGGCCCTTTTTTTTCAGTGATTGGTGTTGCCTTTTTGGGAGGCTGGGAACGGGAGATAATTGTTAGATTGGGGGGGAAATGCGGAAAAAACCGGGAATACAAATTTTTTTTAAAAGGTAGGGGACGAGGGGAGGCGATGTGGTGTTTTGGGTTGAAAAATTTTATCAGGGGACAGTTGCAAGTTGTTATGTTGGGGAGGTTGTAGAAGATGATATGGACAGCTGGGGGTAAAATAGTAAATTCACAATGATGGGTTTGATGCAATTAGGGTTAGGCGGGGTTAGAGGATTTTTTTGTGGGGTGAAAAAACCGTCGGGGGTATGTTTTTCGAAATTTTTCGGGCCCGACAGAGTGTAACCACCATTCACAATTGGAGCAACCCTGGGGTGGGAGGGTATCAGGGGGGTCGAGTCCTATCCAATGGGAAAAATATGAGTCTCTATGCGATATTTGGTTTAGGAAAAATGGAGTTGGGGGGGGGGGGTTCCTGGGAGGGTATTTTTGAAGGGGGGTTCCATAGCGTTTTAAGTGAGCAAAAAGAGTGGGGTTGGGGGTTGGTATAATGAGGTTGAGGGGAAAGAGGCAGTTTTTCGGGATGATCCCCGGGGAAAAACACCGGGGATAGACGGTATACCAAATATTTTTAAGGGACAGGGGGTGTATTAGGCATGTTTTTGTTGGGTTATTGGACCATATTAATGGGGAATTTTGGCATATCGCAAAAGTAGGGGTGTCATAGTTTGGTGCCAAAAAAGGGGGGGGGGGAGAGAGTTGAGTGCTTACCGTGAAAATTTTTTTGATGTCCCCTGATTACAAAGGGTTTTTGCGAAAATTTTTTGGGAAGCTAAAAAGGGCATGGGTCGGTGAACATGGGGGGCAGTTTTGGTATCCCGGGAGGAGTATGCGGGGAGGTCATGGTCGTATTCGGGGGTTTTCCTTTAGGGGGAGTAAAAAGGGAGGTATTCGGTCTGGATTGGGGGAAAGTTATGATTATGTGGGTAGGGGAAATTTTTTATTGGAGTAGGTGAGAAAAGGGTTTTGGGGGGAGGGGGGTTGGATGGGGGAGGGGGGCTTTGTATGAGAATGCATAATGAGATACAGGTAAATATGGGTTGGGGTTTTTCAGTAAGATGGGAAGGGGTTTAAGGCGGGGTGTCCACTCTCCCAAATACTCTTTGCATGTATGCAAATCCTTTTTGTTCTGGTTATGGTTGGGATGGGAAGGTTGGGGGGGTGGGGATATTGTGGGAAGTTTTTGGGTTTTGTAATATACAACGTTTTACTTAATGAGATGAAGATTTTAAAAAAAGTGGGGGAAGGGGAATTGAGATTTTTGGGAATGTACTGGGGGGGAGTTAAAAAGCAGAAATCACGGTTTTTGGGGGTAGGCGCTTGGGGGGAGGGACCTTGGGGGGGGGAGTTTTTGGATAACTGTAATAGGCAAAGATTTGTGGGATTTTATTTTTTGGGAGATGACAGGGGACAAAAGGGGTTAATTTAAAATGGTAAGGACAGGTTTTTTAGGCTGAGGAGTCTAAGGGCCGGGGATGTAACCTTGCATCAAAGGGTTGTGGGTAAATACGCTGATTTATGTAAGGTGTGGGGAGTGGCGGAAAATTTACCCCTTACAAAGTCAGGTATTATGGGAAAAAGGGAAAGAAGGGTCTTAAGGTTGTGTGGGGCTTGGGAGGGGGTGGTTTTGGGGAAAGATGTAGTAATGACTGCGGTTTAAGGGAGGGAGGGCTGGGATTGATTGCATTAGGGTCTAGGGTGAAGGCGCTAATGTGAAGCAGAGGTATTTCGGGGAGCGGGGGGAAAAGGGGGCTTCGGGGGGGGGAGGTGATGGGGATATCCGCAAATGGTGGGTGGCAGGGACTGTGGATGTGAAATATGTTGCGGTTTATGTAAAGGCCGCAATGTTAAAAAAAAATCAAGGTAAAAAAGGTTTGGGGGGGGGTCGTCGTCGGGAACAATGCAAGGGATGGCAGTGATCCCACATACGATTGGGGGTGATATGGGGGGGAATTCAGTAAAATTTAAAAATACCGGGAAGAGCGGGAATTAAATATAGATTTCTTATGGGGCTTTTTATCGAAAAAGGTGCTAAGACGAATGGTTTTTTTGGGGAGGGCGTCATGCGCTTTTTTTTGGGGGAAATTGAAAAAAGGCTTTTTTTATGTAGTATATTTTTGTTCTGCATTGGGGGTGGTAAGATTGTGTTGAAGAGGGTTTTTTTTTTAAATTTGGGGGGGGAAAAATATCACCCCTTTGGGCTTTTAATGTTTGTATGGAAGGGGTACCCAAGAGGGGGGGAAGGGGGTTCAATTTTGTAATAGTTGATTACTTTTATGTTTCTTGGGGAATGAGGGAGGTGGAGGGGAACATTAGGATAAAAACGTGGGGGCGAGTTTTTTTAGGACAGCAGTAGGGAAAAAACAATTATATGGGGGAAGGTGGGTAAATTTTTTTCCCGGGGGGATACGTGGACTTACTGTTGAAGTTTCTCCGTTTGAGATGGGGGGAGAGGAAGGGGTTGGTCCTTCGTGGTGCGCCCTTTGGTGTGATTGGAAGCCTGGGGAGGGATGGGTTTATTGGTTTTAAGGGAGTTGAGGGGGGTAAAGTTTATTGAGGGAGCCGTTGGGGGTCCGGGGGTATGTAGCCTTTTGAATTTTTTAAAATCACAGAGTCAAAATTTTAGTGATTTTTGGTTTTTTCCCCTTTTTGTTTTAAGAACATTTTATATGGAGGTTATATTTATTGTTTATGTGAGGAATTTTCTTAATATTTTAAACTGAAGATAGATTTAAACCTTTTCATACACCCCTCTTTTTTATTTATTTTTATGTACATTATGCACTATGTACGAAAATAATAAATATTTGATGGGGTTTTATTTTAAACCCCTTTAAATTTTATGGAAGGTCCCATTATATTTGAGTGTTAATAGTAACTTAACTTGGTATGTGTAGGGGGTTTGGGGGGAACCCAAAGTCTTTTGGTATATTCTATCATAGGGTTGTTAAAATTTTGTTTATTTTTCAACAAGTCATTTAGCGATTTATTTTTATGTATGATTTTGTTTGTTTTTTAATAGTGCACATACACGTATGTGTATAGTTCGTATATGTAACATAATGATTGCAGGGCTCGTTTCCTTCATGTCTTTTAATGACCCCGACTGTTTTGTTTGGAATTTGCGGTTGAGTTATTTAGTAGAAAATTTTTTTCAATGCCTTCATTAGGGAAATTTAAAGTTGTTATTTAGAAAGGGACTGTACATACGGGGGGGTAGAATGCACTGGGTCGGCAGGCAATAATAGTATTTAAAGGGGGTTTTTAAATTATGGGGATTAATAAAAATATAAAAACAAAGGGAAAAAAAAAGCAGATTGTAGGTTTGGGTTTTTTTCCCTTTTATAATAAAAATGATGAATTTGTTATGTTACTTGTGTAATCTTACTTAACATAGTTTTCATTGGTGAATGTTATGGGATGAGGGGCATTTTGACAACACAACGTTAATCGTCCTGTTTCATTTAAACAAAAGAGATTTAAAAAATTTTTTTGGGAAGAACTGTACTGTGTTCTTTTATCTATTTAATGTATTGTGTTGTTTTAAATAAAAATATAAAAAAAATTTGATTGAGATCCATACTGTTTCTTTATTTTTATGTTAAACCGTATTAGTTTTAAATAAAATATAAAAAAAAATCGTGAAAATAGTTTTTACTTCTGTTTACTATGTCTGAGTTGCCTTATATCAATTATTTCTGCCCAGGAAAGAGATGAAGAGCTTGTTTCCCCAACTGTGCATGGAATAAACTACTCTCCAGTAATCCACAAACTCGTCTGTCATGTACCAACTTGCGTGTTATAATCTAGTTACTCGGCGTAAATACACGGAGTGTCAGTAGGTTTTGCGGTTATTAATATTTTTATCAATAATTGTAAAGAAAATGGTCGAGGTCTCTGGTTGGTCAAGTGGTTGATGAGAAGCTTCGGTGTTCAGAAGCAGAACTTTTCTGAGCTTTAAGTGTTTAGTGTCTCAGCTGCATCTAGTGAACGAGGGTCATCAAGCTTCCTGCTCTACTTTAACAAGCATACACACACACTAAGGTGTGTGTGTATCTTCCTATATAAACCTTGAGATGTGTATGTCAGTGTACCACAAAATTAAACTTAAATACTCTCTTTGGTATTTAAAGGAAAATTGACTTGCAGTGTAAAGGTGACATATTGTCTTAATAATCATTGTATAGTCGATAGGTTTTAAACCTATGCAGCAAGTAACCAACCA
Source organism: Cherax quadricarinatus (assembly GCF_026875155.1). NCBI lineage: Eukaryota > Metazoa > Arthropoda > Malacostraca > Decapoda > Parastacidae > Cherax > Cherax quadricarinatus. The sequence goes on along the minus strand of NC_069472.1, from coordinate 3,409,202 downwards.
GCAAGCGTCTGTCACCTATATATTCTGGTTGATAAGGTGAGAGAGAGTGGAAAAACGAATGATTAGTATTCTACCCACATTGGAGGTTGCTTGATGATGGTGAGAGGCTCTTGATCCAAGGAATTACATCTGCCCTAAATGCCTCCTATTCCTTAAACCCTTACGGATTCAGGGCTCTCCTATTAACATAATAATAATAACGATCAGTGTTCATGTTGAGTTCTGGTGTTCAATATTAATATTGACCTTCAGGATGTTTACATAATTGTTTTTAAATACGTAATTAAAACTTCAGTTTGTTGATGAAATATTCGAACATAAGTGTTCATAAAAGATTTGTTAATAGCAAAATAGTTTTTAACAAGTGTTGCGTCCCAGAGTGTTGCGTCCCAGAGTGTTGCGTCCCAGAGTGTTGCGTCCCAGAGTGTTGAATACCAGAGTGTTGAATACCAGAGTGTTGAATACCAGAGTGTTGAATACCAGAGTGTTGAATACCAGAGTGTTGAGTACCAGAGTGTTGAGTACCAGAGTGTTGAGTACCAGAGTGTTGAGTACCAGAGTGTTGAGTACCAGAGTGTTGAGTACCAGAGTGTTGAGTACCAGAGTGTTGAGTACCAGAGTGTTGAATACCAGAGTGTTGAATACCAGAGTGTTGAATACCAGAGTGTTGAATACCAGAGTGTTGAGTACCAGAGTGTTGAGTACCAGAGTGTTGAGTACCAGAGTGTTGAATACCAGAGTGTTGAATACCAGAGTGTTGAATACCAGAGTGTTAATACCAGAGTGTTGAATACGCAGAAGTGTTTAGTTACCAAGTGTTGAGTACGTCAGAGTGTTTGGAGTACCAGAGTGTATGAGAGGTAGCCAGAGAGTAAGATACCAAGAGTGTTGAGTATCCTAGAGTGATGAGTACCAGAGTGATGAATACCAGAGTGTTGAAATAGCCAATTGTTGAATACCAGAGTGTTGAATACGCAAGTGGTTGAAGTACCATAGTGTTAGAATACCAGGTGTTGAATAACCAGAGTGTTTGAATACCAGTAGTGTTGAGTACTCAGATGTTGAATACCAGTGTTGAGTACGCAGTGTGTGGAGTACTCAGTGTGTTGAGTACTAGTGTGTTGAGACCCAGTGTGGTTGCGTACCAAAGTGTTGGGCGTACCAAAGTGTTGTCGAACGCAAAGTGTTAGAGTATCCAAAGTGTGGACAAAATGGAAATCAATAAAGAATTCTCTGTAAAGTATCCCCAGTTTCCTCAAGCAAAAGTGTTTGTAATTAAACTAGTATTGCTAAGAAGAGTTTCGTAACAAAAATTTTCTGACCATGTTTCTATAAAAGTGACCCTAGAAAGTGTTATTGAAAAAAATCTAGAGAAAAGTGTTTCAAACGCAAGTTTTTCTAACAATATTTCTAAGGCAAAAGGTTTTCAAAAACGCAAGTTTTTCCTAACAAAAAGATTTTCTAACAAAGTTCTATTCACACACAAAAAAAAAGTTTTAAGGCAAAGTGTTTTTTAGAAAAAAAACTCGTGGACAATGGATGACAACACGGTCCATGTAAGGCGAGTATCAATTAATACAATGAAAGGATAATAATCTTGGTTTCGATTTGGATCCCCGAAAGTTTAACATTTAATGTTAGAAGGATAATCTTAGTTTCATTGTACCCGCGGGAGTTTTCATGTTAATGTTAGGATAATCATCGTTCATTGTACCCGCGGGAGTTATCAAGTTAATGTTAGAAAATAATCCTATTTACATTGTACCGCCCTGGAGTTATCATGTTAATGTTAGATAATAATCCCTTAGTTCTCATTGTACCGCCCGGGGAGTCATCATGTTAATGTTAGGATATATAATCCTAGATTTCAATTTAAGCTAGCCGCCGGAGTTATCATGTTAATGTTAGGATAATAATCTTATTTTCATTTACCCCGAGAGTTATCACATTAAGTTAAATATAGAATGGTAATCTTAGTTTCAGCTGCTCCCACCTAGGAAATTACCATCTTAAAATAGTATCATTTAAGATCATGAAAGGCTGAATATCTTCGTTTAATTGATGCCATGAAATTTGATCTTGTTAAAGACAGAAGAAAGGATCTTATTTTAGTGGGGGGCAATTTAAGAGTCGTGTTAATAATTAAAGGCAGTTGTAAAGGTGATTAATTAATTACTGAACACAGGTGGGTAGTCTAATAGCTCATGAACATGCTGGTCGTAAAACTATTCAGCCAAACAAGATAATCGGGTGGGGCAGCACACAAGGCAAACAGCAGTGCAAGGTAGTTTTCCTTACACAAGTTAGGTTAGGTAAAGTTTGTCAGTAAACAGGTGCAGGTGTTTCCTGACGAGGGTCTTATTCAAGTGATGACCTGGCGGCTTGATTTAAGCTTTTTGGTATCTGACCGAGGTGGCCTTAAAACTGCTTAGCCCCGCCCTCGCACCTTTAAAAATTAAGGTTAGGTAATGTTTGACAGTAAAACAGGGCAGGTATTTCCTGACACGGGTCTTTTAGTCATGAGTTGACCCCTGCAGTTGGAGCAAATTTTTGGTCAGCTGACTAGAGTGCCTTCGCCACTGGCTTACCCCTCCCCTTTAAACATAAATTATAAGTATAGACTATTTTTTCTTCTTTAGCAATAAATCCCTTCAACCATTTATTTACACTATGTGCAATATAACATGGCTGAGAAACATCAGAGTAAAAGATGCACACAAGAGCCACTCCAAGGCGCAAGTTATACACTAATGTCTGTAAATCTGCCACTCGTCAGGTGGGTAAGGTGTAATGTCACCTATGATAAAGTATCCAGCATCTACTTGAATGACGGATTAAACTGGGCATAATGCCCAGATCAGCGTGGGGGGGGCCCCGGAACTGCTGCACATAAAATGCAAATTCACGGACGAAGAGGGCATGCCAGATACGTCAAAAAATCTAACATACCGCTGCATGCCACAATAATCTTTTAGTTTCACTTAACACTGAGTAATTATTTCTGGTGGTCATAATCAATATTTGTTGTTAATTTAATGCACAAAGATTATAAACTGTATACTGAGGGTACTTGTAAAATGTGCAGGTATGAGTGAAAGACGGTACAACTGAGAATATTATCTGAAGGTGTAGATGAAGGGTATAACCTGGGGATATCCTCTTAAAAGGTGTTGACAGGAAGGTATAACTAGGTGAAACTTCTTTGAGGTGGCAACTGAGGGTATAACTGGGGATGAAACTTGCGTATTATTATATATATTAAATTAAATAATAAACCTATATGGTGAAACAATGCTAAGAACTCGCGTATTAATAAATATGGTTGATCATTTCAGGTAAGGGAGAATGAAGAACAGCTCAGAGAGACGGTCACACACAAACTTGAAGGTAAGGTCATTGTTTTGTAGCCGAGTTTTTATTGGCATTGTTTAGTAGTTCAAACCATGGTCGAAATGTTGTATTTATTTCCATTGTTTTATAAACACTTCAATAGCGTGATTATGATTGCTGCTCCGCAAAGAAGTCTAGAAGCATTACTTGACAGAAAGATCCTTAGAATAACAGTAGGCGAAATAACCCAATTACTTAAATAGAATGCCATGATTCCCCTAATAAAAATCTCATTCTTTCGCCATGACAATTACCGACGAACATCAAAAGACTCTCATGTTTTATTCTCTTGTACCGAGGGAGGATATCATACCTATGTTTCCTGAGTAGGGATGAGGAATTTGGGCGATTAGAATGGTTTCCAATCGTGGATGAAGAAGGATGTATAAGACATAGGCTCATGCTAGGGGCGGCAACGTGGCCCTTCCTCGGTTGAAAGTAAGATCCCATTTACCTGAAAATACCTTGGGTAGTTATGATGCAAAGTACTCTTAAATGACTTCTATCAAGATTTCCAGGAGAAACAGTCAATAAAGCAAACAAGAAAATTAGTAATAAAATATACAACAGTAGTTTTTTTTTTCTACTACATTAACACCACCAAAGTTATTGACAATTATGTACACATGTGTAGCACAAACTAAAAAGTGAGTCGGGTTTTAGAAAGGCAGTGTAAGGTATTGAGAACTCTCACTGCTACAGCTTTTAAAGCACCCATAAGAAGATAAATTATAACAAGTTAAACGCAGCTCATGGATCGGGAGAAACTAGATGCTCTAGAGGATGCTCCTACATTGTCAAGCTTACATACACTGGGAGCTTAACACGCCACTCGTGCTGATTTGAAGCTCTATGAGGCCACATCCTACAACAAATCTTACTTAATCAAAGGACTTACATCCACCTCCCCACCTCGCCCTGACTGGCAAACATCCGGTACAAACTGTGCAGTCACATATCTTTTGAAATGGGGCTGGGTCACTCATTCGTACAGTGGCTTTAAAAGCTGGTTACTGATGGCATCAGAAATTTTGTTGTGTGTGGATGTTTTGATGAATATAAAATGATTGTAGGCTGTGTCGATAAAAATCTATTGTGTGGCATGGGGCAAAAATTAAAAAAAAAATGTATTCTGGTGATGTAGGCAGTACGGAGCTTACTTATGTATCATTGTGTGAATAAACACTATATGGATGTGTGTCACTTATGTTTGTTCATTTATAAATGTATGTAGGAGTGTAATATGTGTAATATTACATATATGAATGAATTTATATTCGGGTGCATATATATGCACCCAATATACATGCTATACATGAGTAATGTGCATGTATATTCGGGAGCATATATATTCATGTGTGTGTCTTATGCAAATGTCAGCGAATGTAGTATGCACTCAATCAGTATAGTATTAGAGTTTATGTATATCTTTGAATATGCGTCTGTTATGAACATGTCATTCATGTGCCAGTAGCAATGTGTATGTATCGTCGTGTGTGTGATGTATAGTATATAAATATATAAAAGTCTATATATAAAATATAAATATATATTTATATAAATAAAGACAGGTCACATAGGCCGATACTAAATCTGGAGAATCTAGGTACATTTAACTTAAAAAAATATCAGTCAAATTGTCAGTGCTTCTCAAAAATCAGAAAGTTTTTTATTGGCATCCAGAAAACCCAATAGACCCATAGTAATGCCAAAAAAATGCAGCTCAGTATTTAATATTTACTTGAAGCCGCATTAGAAAAGAGGTAGTGAAGGTTTATGATGTTTTTTGAGTCTTTTTTAAATTTTTCTCCAATGTTGATCATAACTACTACCAAATGGATCTAAAGATGTAAGTGTTAAACTCCAAAAGAGTTATTAGGCAAATTATTAAGATTAGATGTCTAGAAAGCCGCACTAAAATAACATATTTCCCCCCGGCCATTAAACACAATAACAATGAAATTTGACGCTGATACGAAGAATTTTGTCAGCAGTAAAAGGTGGATCAGAAACAGGAAAACACAACCAAGAAGAGAGAGACAACACCGCACCTAACTCTTTTGTTTAATATCTTTAACGAAGTCTTTAAATCAAGACTCCTCTACAATAAGTGGCTCTCATGGGACGTTGCAAAGCAGGCTTTTGGTATTGAAGAATTAGACGCCTATGTACTACTTTTCTCAGACCGGAACCTAATTACTCTCCCAATTCTTCCCTTCCCTATACCATCCTCCAGCATCCCCCTTTTTTTCCCTTTCCTCCCTCCTCCCGAGGATTTCCAAGAGTTGGGGACGGGGTAGTCCTGGACAGTGAGCATGGTGTTTTCTCTGAAGGCTGCCTGTCGGTTGCCTGGGAAGGTCCTAAGGAGAGGAATGGCTTTGTGCAGGTTTCCGACCGCCCTCTCTTTTGTCCGTCGAGGTGGCTCGGTAGATGTGAGGTTTGGTATCTTGGAACGCTGGTTTTATTAGGCATAAAGGGCAGGGTATGGGCAGCGGGTTCCACAACAGCATCCTGCTCCGTGGCTCGCTGTGTCACGAGGTTCCTCTCATATAGAGGGGGAAATTTATTTAAGCGCCTCTTTCATGCCTTCTAGTGATCTGTCCCTGCCGTCGTGTTCCTCGCCTCTTTTTTTATTGGAACTCTTTGTTCCGTGATAACCTTCCACGTCGCTCCCAGGCCGCCTTTTTGTTATCGCACAATCCTGCTTCTGACCCGGCTATCACATTCTGGATAATTTCTTCAGACTTTTTCCCAATAACTCCCAGTAACTACAGCAGCTCGTGGCGCATCGTCAGTTTCACCAGGTGCATGAGGGCTCCGCCGATTTCTTTCTTCAAGTGCCTCTGACCCTTGCAAGCCTTTAACTATGGGTCGTCCAGCTTCCCCTTCCCCAAATATAGTGTCGATGGTTTTTGGATCGCCCCAAACCTGCTTTAGGTTTGGGCCGCCCGCGGAACTAAACCTAAACGTTCGCAGAACCATTGGCAGATAAACATTCTTCGATGTCTCTCATACGCACGCCCAGAAACGACCTATGCGTTACCGTCACTTCGCTTTACGCACCATGTTTACAAGTACACAGTGACTAAATTCTTTTCACTACAGCCGATTCTTTCTCGCAAGTATACAAATTATCTTTCATAAGACCATAGTATTGGTAAAGCTCTCTTACGACACGTTTGGTCAAAATACATCCTTTTATCTCTTCGAAGGCAGTGCACGCATCATTTACAGTTCACTTTAGGCAGAAGGCATTCTCATGATCATTCCCATTCTTACTTCCCATTGATAACGTTTCTATCATAGTTGCATGGCACACAACTCTCAATTCTTGCAGTGGTATGATGGTCTTTCCGCGTACCATAGACAGTGTAAATTATTTTTGTCTTGCGGCGACAGATATTTTGGATGGCAATTAGCCGCTTGGCAGGAGACTCTTCCATTTCTCAATGTGTGATACATTTGACCTGCCCTCTCGTAGGTGGGTGCACTATTCCGCAATAACATCTCCTTCTTAACCTTTGACTGGGCCGTGAACTTCCGCATGGGTTAGTAGGCCTGTTGTCAGTGCCCTCTTTCTTATGTTCATAAATCTCGGCACCATCGCCAAGGGTCCGTAAAGTGGTTCACCCCTACTCCCAACCGTGCATAATTGCTGGGCGCTTTTGGACACCTCCGTAAATATTCATGATCTGAGCAGCTGAGTCGCCCATTCTGGCATGCCACCGGATCTGCTGAAGCATCTAGGCAGTCTACCCCCCACTTGTCTCAATTGCCACGAACTTCAACTTCATCCTTGTTTCTTCTCGCCTGCCGAGTCAGGGTCATACTATATTGTGAACAAGAAATCCTTGTCTAAAGGAGAATAAAGGGCCTTACTTATTCCTATGGCTGTCCTCTCGGCTCCGCTTATCAAAGGGAATCTTCCTCGTGTTCCTTACACTCGAGTAGCTAGGAGACCTCCATTGACTCACACGATAATCGTAATACACGATTGCAAACAAACCATACATCCTTGATAGGTCCGCACCCCCCCCGCCAAACCAGTTCCTACTGAGTGGCCAAGTCTTGCCGGGGTCACCCCCGTCTCCAATTCTTTTCTTAATATGGCTAGGCGCCAAATAACGTACCTTGTACTCTCATAGAGCTAGAAGTCTGCACGCTTTCCGCTTGGGGCAGTCATCTGCAGCTGGGGCCCGGGTAATATCAAATCAGTATGCTATAACATTCTGAAATTCCTATCCGTACAGCCCTTACAGTCCTGTTGCACCTTTTCCAAGTCTTGTTTGGACGAGAGGTTCACCTCCCCTCGCCTCAACAATGAAATCTGCCAGTGTGCTTCCGTTTCTCAAACAGACACTTCGGGGCATGATAACACTCACTGCCCGTCCCATTGCTCTAACCCAGTGTAGTCTGCAAGGTGAAAATAAAAAACGAATGGTGTGAATGGACCGTCTGATATCGTATTGAGAGACAGTAGATCTTTCTCCGCCCTCGCCAATATGGCTTTCGTCAAGGGCCGCACTACTTTGGACTCCTTGCTCCACTTACATAGCATATGTGCGAAATGCATTTCCAAATAAACACTCAGACCTTGAAGTTCTTTTTTGACCTCTGGGAATGGCATATGACGCCTTGATGTATAAACAACTTAGCCCAGGCCCCTCTCCTTAGTCTCGCGCGTAATCTTCCGACCTTTTATCCAACCAAGGCTGCTTTCCTTGTCTTAAAAACATATTCGTGTTGCGAGTTAGGCGGCCATCTCTTTCGCGTCAGACTTAGTCTTTCATGCCGTAGGGAGTCCCACAATGTTGTGTCTTTAGTAACTACCCTTAATTCACCATGGCTATAAATTTGAACGCTAGCTTGAGGTCGTCACTTTATGAGTATGTACATCGGGCAGCAGAGTCTTACCAGGCGGCTGAGCTGTCACCAGGTATTCGTCCTCCCATCAGGAAGGCGATTTACCTGTTACTATCGGGCCACTCCCTCATGGATTTAAATTTTCGTAGGTACGAAAACCCATTTCATAACCATCACTATACGTCCTCTTTCCCGGCAGAGCATGTCATGTGTAACTACACGGCTTCACGTATGCCAGAATGTGATACGGTTTCAAGTCTCTGGCCTTCTATTTTGATCGCCGTTGACAATGGAAACCTCACATTTCCCTCTCTGAAGGCAGCTTACCATAGTCGGCTGAATCTCCTTAAAATTCTTGGCACATCGTTCATGGAAGCAGATAGCCGGACTCTCCTCCGTTTGCATTCCACTCTAGTCTTGTCCAAGCTGGAAAGTTACAGTGACGACAAGTCTATTCTGAGCGGCTTCCCTCCTACAACTCTTTCTAAGGTTAGATCCCCCTTCACCATCATGGTCTACGTTTATGGCCTTTGAACGCATTCGTTCATACCCTGACGAAAGCCTCTATTCTGTGCCTAATGTTCGCTGTCCTTAGCAATCGTCGTGATGCTCATTGTGGCCTTCATTGCTGTTGTCGCATTCATCAAATGACATTTGGTTGATTCCTTCAGCGTAAAGGTTGATCTCGACGTTAGTTAGAAACCCGATTTTTATTTTGTTTGGCGGCGTCCTGTGCTACTCTGACCGTTTTCCTCTTCGTCTTCACTCACTCACTCTCAGTCTTCTCTCCAGTTGCCTCCCTTAAATGTGCATATAGCGTCTGCCTTTTTCACTTCCTCTCCTGTTGGGAGGTTTCCGACGGATCGTGTCTGTTCTTCCTTATCTGACCGTGGGTCGCCAAATCTCTCCTACTTAGCGGCTGGCTACACGCTCATCTTTTTCTATGTATCGCTTCCAGTCGCATGAGTTGGGCAATGCCGTCGTAGTTATACGAGGATGGTTCTAAATCTTTTGACGTTGTTGGGATTCGCAGGCCGCGTTCAGGGCCTGACAATGTTTCGCTAGGGCCAAATGTTAACTCGGCTAGTATTTTTACCTCCGAGTTGTATGCCTATCCTCATAGTAAGCGCTCTTCTGTATTGCATAATAATTCTCCTTCATAGTTTGTGATCATTTCAGATTCCCTCAGCACTTTATGGGCAATTAAACAATTTGATTCCCCTCATACCATTGGTCCTTTGTATCAACTTTTGTTGCGCCGTGAGACTATGGCAAAAACAAAATGTCGTTTTCTGTGTTGGGTCCCTGTACAGCATTGATGTGCATGGCAATGAAGCAGGGCGGATGCTGCTGTGCTGTCCAGCGGTAATGATGCTTTCGAGTTTCTATGGACGTATTCCATTCAGGAGGATTATTTTTACAGTCGTGTCTCCGCCTGTCTTCCGCATGCCGTTTGCAACAGTGTCAGACATGCAACCATAACAAATTGCACTCTATTAAACTGCTTTTAGGTTTGTGGTCATCTTCATACCACTGCGCCGTGACCCGAGACTAACACTCTCCAGTCTCCGCTTCGGCCATACCCGCCTTTCCAAGTTGATGTCATGGAACGACGCCCTATTCCCCTCTCTGTGAGGTTTTCTGGATTCCTATTTCAGTTCTGCACTTGTGGAATGTCCTGGTTTCTCAACGAGTCTCACAGGATTTCCCCTCCGACGCCGCCCGCCCCTACCGCTCTTACCTTAACTTCCCTTCTTGCAGAGCGGGCCATGGCCTTTGACTTACTACCACTTTTGCTTTTGGTCAGCAAATGCATTAACTAGATAAACTTTGACGCATAACCCATATGTTTCTTTCAGCTCTTTTGGTACTCTTACCTCTGATCCCCTCATTCCACCTAGTCTGTTTATAGCCTCGGCAACTATTTTCTGTTGCTGTCGGTGCTGCATTACACTTGTCGTTATTGGCGGGCAGCTAATTTTTTTTTATTTGATTATAAATAATTAATTTAAGTCTGTTTTAATTTCCCAAAATTTGAATGTTGCTTACGACCCTGCTCTAATTTTCCAACACATGTTATTTCCAAATAATAAAACTCGTGAGATACACATTCAGTGTATCTCACAACTAGTTAACCTGGGTAGGCTTCCCTTTTGTTTTCCGCAGAACAACCTGAATTTTTTCGTGGCATGGTTTAAACACGGTGTTAAAAACATCCTCAGAGCTTCTGGACTATGTTACATGATAGCATCTTGCAGTTTCTGCAGTCTGTTGGCTGCACATTCATTCTGCAAATCCCCCGTTCCATCATCATATCACGCAAAGGTTAACTTCAAATTCTTCACCGTACGCATTTGCCTGTCTCAGGCCAAAATCGCGATTTATAACATACCAGGTACTTTTTCGATAATCTTCAGTTGATCAAGTTTTGGCAAGTTTGTGGCCTCAGTTTCGGCCCTTTTCTTAAATGACTGATGGATGCCCGGTGTGATAATGCGATGTTGTAGTCCCATGCCACTTCAAGGTTTGACGTTTGTGTTTCAGAGATGAGCTGTTCAGAGTACCATATTGTAAAGGCGTGGTTCATTAAATTACTGCTGCCTTCCTTTAGCCAGTCTGGTTGCCAATCTCCTCTGACCTTTTCATTATACCAAGGAGGCTTTTGCCGCTCAACTGGATAGTAAGAGTTTTTTTCACAACATTCTGCGTGTAACTCATCAAACTGTTGTGGCGTGTAAAACTCAGTATCAGCAGATTTGAGGTACTCTAAGACAGCAACCCACCCCGTCGCGCACCAACAAGTCATTTTCCACGGTCGAGTCATATAGATGACGATTTCTTCCCGCAGTCTAATGTTCGGTCGAATCACCATTGAACTCTAAGGCCATAATCTTCATGCTTTTATAAACGCATTAGAAATGCTGGGCCTACGTGATTGGGCTTTAATAGCAGTATTTGGGGGCATTAAGACATTTATAAAGGTACATTTAATAAAGTGGCCCATGAATGTTAATACCAGTTCTCAACCAGGAACAACGATCAGTCCAACAATTACTTCCACTCTTAAAGATACAAATACTTGCAATGCGCAAAACAACAACAAAAAAAAAAAAAAAAAAAAAAAAAAAAACTAATCAACACTGTTTGGCCATAGTGAAGGCCTTTATCATCGGACCTGGTTACCAACAAGAGATATGCAGAATAGAGTTAGCATAAAGAAGTCAACTTTTAAAATAATCCATGACAAAATTAATCGCTGAGAACTGTATTAGAACACAACAGCACAGACAATTATTCAGAAAGTGATTGAAGTTTGCTATTGTAAATGTACGCGTTCCTCACCTATGTGTTAACACTCTAAATCACTCGGAAATTTTTCTTCATGTTCTGGGCGAATACGCACTAATTATAGCAACGTACTCTGTTTTTAATTTTATATAAGAGTTGAAGGCCCAGGGGCCTCGCATCGTAGGCGATTTTATCAAAGCTTTTCATTAGAGGACAATCAGATGGAAATCATATGATTAAAATGTGAAATAAAGGCAAAACGTCAGGAGAACACTGTTTACCCCAGAAAACGGATAATACCACCACCCAAAGAAGAGCAAGTCACTTGTGGCATTTCCATGATCAGAGATCAGTAACATGATACACACCATAAGACTAATAAAGTCAAAATAAAAGCAGTAGAAAATACAATCAGTGTATCTTATGGGCGTTTAAGTTATTAGCCTCACACAGAGGAACTCTGATGAATAACTTGCTGTTTTCTGGATGAAAATCATTTTGGGCTTTTTTTTCACTTGTATCACCAGGTTTCATTTTTTTTTTTTACCAGATATTTGAACTGTTCTTGACGTTAATTGAATGCATTTCTAAAGCCTGGCGGAAAAGAATTTTTAAGCAGACTCCGGCTTGAGAAAGGGAATATATAGCCATCCTACAAAACCTGAAAGAAAAGTTTTATATTAGCGAGGCGAGCGAGAGAAGAATTGAATGAACGAGGGAAAATGGAGATTAAGAATGACGAAAGAAAAGGAGGGCAGCAAAGGGCTAAATATAGGCCTACATACAGAGAGAAAAAACTATTAAAGCATAATGGAACCAAAGTGCTCGGCCGTATGTGGGCTTCAACTTGTGTGTGTGGACAATAACACTCAGCTACTTTACAATTACACTGACACCAACAACCTAACTGACGAGTGTAATGTCCAACACCGGACACTGGCTAATGGGCTTTCATGTTTATTATTTTGTGAGCATTTCCGCAAAAAAATTTTGGGTAATATTGACTATGTGAAAAAATGTAGACTTGTCAAAGAGAAGTAATATAAATGTATAAAGGGCAGGTGTAGCCAGCGGGAGGAAATAGCAAGACTGTGCCGCTCCACTGAAAATTTTGACGTGACAAGTATGTAAACCACGTGAAGCGTGTGGGGATTGAACGCCATTGGCCAGTGGGGATTTAGCGCTCACTTCCCATGAGTTTAAGCTCGCTCGTGATTTGCTAGCATTTGTGTTATTATGATTTCGTGATATGTTATATGTAAGAGCAGTCACTGAACAGATGTTTTACATGTATTAAATTAGAAATCATTCAACGGTCTTCATTCAGTAGGTCCGTGGATGCAGTGGCCGGAGAGAAAGAAAGAAAAATACCAACTCAAAGGTAAAAGAAACGGAAATATAATAATGCGTACACCTTTATTAAACGACGTCTCGTCCGTGTTTGCTTGTGATTGTTTTTAATTCATAAGATAAATTAACACTGAAGAAAGAGGTGATGTATATCTAAGGTAAAACACAGTAAAGATGAAGTCAGGAAAAATGTCGAGAATAAGTAGTGGGAGAGGGAAGTCTTAGCTTGGTTGGGGCAGGCCAAATAGCACTGCATTTCTTGGGTGATCCACGAGGGAGTAGTCTCATTTTTCACACCCAGAGAACTAGAATTCGTAGAATCAGAACTCATAAACGTATCTAACAATTTCCAATCATAGCTTCGGCTTCCAGGGGCAAGCACAGTTGATCCTCTTCCCGCAGGAAGCTTCTGGATCGTCTTTCAATTATTTTATGTCAGATTTTGCAGGCCGACGGCAGTATGTGAACCTATATCCATAACGGAGAAGCGTGTAGCGAAAGACTATATGGAGTGCTACAGTAAGACCTGAAGAAAGCTAGACCTTAAAAGGGTTAACATGAAGACATCTTGATTTAAATCTCCAATATCATATATTCATATTAACAATAAATAATTCAGAATTACAAAAAAAAACGAAAAAAGCATTACGAAAAGATCTTATTTACTAAACATTTAAAATTTTCACAAGTCTAAAGTTTAAAATAGTAATTATCCATATCATTAAATAATCGTAAAAGTTGCGGATCTCGATAACCAGCTATTATATATAGGGGCTTCAGACTGGAGTCTGTATATGACAGCTGCGATTTTTCAGCTTCCTGATCTGAGAACAACACTGACCAACACAATCAAAGAAGGTAGTGTGTCCATCGGGCCGATAAGGATAGTCATTGCGCATGGCACACTCAAGGCTCGCATTCTTAGTCTCGTGGCCACGTCGGCATGGGGCGCACTCCACCCCGCATATTGAGTCTCTTGACTCAGTGGTAGCGCACTCACACACATTCTGTCTAGTGTGTTTCACTAGTCGCGCGCACTCACCTTGATAAATTAGACACATGGTGGGGCAACTCTTATGGTAATGCTTTATTGGAAACTATTCGACAGCCACACAGTGGCTTCATCAGTCCACACAGGAGAAACTGTTAAGAACATTGAGAAGAATGAGTTAATCAGGTCGCCTCAAACTTGAGTCGATAGTGGTCAGTCCATCAATCATGAATAGAAAATGACACGATGCGGGGCATATGTGCGGAGAAGGCAGTTTAAAAACGCGTAGGCAGGATAGGATGTAGGCAGTACGTAGGTATGGTGTCACATTTGTCCAATGTTGTGAAGTAGGGTCGTCCGCAAAGGTTAGGGCAAAGCGAAGAAGGTGTCCACCTACGACTGGCTGGGCACCATCTCGCTGCCTACGGTTTAATAACTGCTTCACCGCACATATGCCGTAATCTATTGGCAAAAAGTTCATTACTGTTTTTTGTTTATCAAATGCCATAAGCCTAGTGAAGCAAAGCACAGCTTTGTAAGGTCAACAAGTGCAGAGCTCGACCGGTGTCTGTCTACAACGAAGCACAGTCTTTGTAAGCATAGACAAGTCAAGTCTCAATGTTGTTTGTCTACAACATAAGGGCACAGCTTTTGTAAACAGAGACAACAAGTCTCCGTGTATGTCTACAAATCAAGCACAGGCTTTGTAATGGTCAGAGACAATCAATCTCAGGTGTTGGTCTACAACAAGCACATCTTTGTAAGCAAGACAAGAGATACTCTCGTTGATCATATACAACAAGCACAGCTTTGTATAGCAGGAGACCAGGAGGTCACAGTGATTATCTACAAAAAGCACGCACCTTTGTAAGCATATACAAGGGCAGCGTCTCATGGTGTAATGTCTGCAACAAGCACAGCTTATGTAAGCAGAGACAAGCAAGTCTTAGGAGTTTGTGCATAGCAACAAGCACATTTTTTGTAAGGGCAGAGACAAGCATGTCTCAGCTGGTTCGTCTACAAACTAACACAGCTTTGTAAGGCAAAGACAAGGCAAGTCTCAGGGTGAGTTTGTCTACTACAAAGTGTCAGAAGGCTTTGTAAGGGCAGAGACAAGGTCCCTGTCCTAAGGTGTTTTGTCTATCAAACAAGCACAGTCTTTGTAAGCAGAGACAAGCAAGTCTCAGGTGTTTTTCTATCAACAAGGGGGCAGGGCAAGCTTTGTAAGCAGAGACAAGGGCAAGTCTCAGGTGTTTGTCTACAACAAGCATCAGGCTTTG
Source organism: Cherax quadricarinatus (assembly GCF_026875155.1). Classification (NCBI taxonomy): domain Eukaryota; kingdom Metazoa; phylum Arthropoda; class Malacostraca; order Decapoda; family Parastacidae; genus Cherax; species Cherax quadricarinatus. The sequence continues at coordinate 3,394,040 of NC_069472.1, read as the reverse complement.
TAAGCAGAGACAAGCAAGACTCAGGTGTATTTGTCCTAGCAAGCAACACATCTATGTAAGCAGAGAAATCAAGTCTCATGAGTTTGTGACTACAACAAGTCACAGCTTTGTAAGCAAGCACAAGTCCCAGGGTCTACACACATATAAGACGTTGTAAGTGTTTTAGAATAGCGCGTTTCATTTTATTTGTTTTGAAATTTAAATTTGACAAAATAAAACCGGGGAAAAGATGAATCAATATATTCATATTAATCAAAATGCATGAATTTTTTCAAAAATAAATAAAAATAAATTCCTTAATATTTTTTTTTTAATATTTGATAGTTTTTGTTTCATAATTATTTTTGTTAAGTTTATTACCCTAAATATAAACTTAATTTCCCTTTTTCCCTTATTTTATTAAATTTCGATTAAGTTTTAAAGGGGTTTAAATTAACTTTTCATGATTACTTGTTGAGTTAAAAGTTAATAGTAGTTATTGCACAAAAAAACGTTCTAGGATTACTGTTTTTTGCACTTAAAACTTTTCTGCGGAGTTGACTAGTTATTGACTTACAACTTTCTATGGAGTTGACAGTAGTTATTTGCACTTAAAAACCTTTCTGGATTGACGTGTTATTGCACTTACAATTCCCTACTGGATTTGACGGGATTTTGCACTTCAACCCCCTAGGATTGACGGTTTTTGCACTTACAACTTTCTACGGGAGTTGACAGTAGTTTTTGCACTTACAACTTTTACTGATTGCATAGTTATTGCATTTAAACTTTTACGGGGGTTGACTCAACTCCTCAAGTCTCTATTTGAAAAGAAAATTTTTTCATTTATTTTTTCATTAATCTTTTTCAACTTAACATCAAAGGGTTTTTATAAAAACAGTATAAAAAGGTCCAGATTTTCTAATTAAATTTCTTCAACATCAAATGATGTTCATTTAACGGGAAATTCATCTGTTACATTTTAACAAGGAGAAGTGTCCGGGCCAAAAGACGTGTCGACCAGGAACGTGTCGGCCAGGAGCCCTTTGGCCAGGAGACGTGTTTGGCTAAGGGGGTGTTGGCTAGGAGACTGTTGGCCAGGGGACTGTGGGCCCGGGGGGCGTGTCGACCAGGGAAAGTTCGGGCAGGAGACGGTTGGGGAGACGTTTCCAGGAGACGGTTTGGCCCGGAGACTGTCGGGCAGGAGACTGTTGCCAGAAGACGTGTTGTCCAGGAACGTGTTGGCTAGGGGACGTGTTTGGGCCCGGGGACGTGTCGGCCCGGGACGGGTCGGCCAGGAAGTGTCGGCCAGGGAGGCGGGCCGGGGACGTTCCCAGGAGACGTTCGGCCGGGGACGTGTCGGGCCCGGCTGTAAGATCTCTGATAAAACCCCGTTTTTGTCACAAATGAGATCTCCAAAATTTGGGAAGCGTTTTTTTTTAAAAGTTTTTATTTTATTTTTTGATGGCAGCAAATTTTTCTGTCACGAAGACTTTTTCTCATTTTGAAGACTTTTAAAAGTGGAACATATATTTATTGAAAGGGAAAAAAAATGCTTTGAATGTGTCGAAGATATTTTTAACCAGAGTGACTAACCCAGTTGTGAAGTTGTTCTTAAAATAAAGGGATTTTTTTGATCGTATAACGTATTTAAAAATTTCATGTTGGAAAAATACCTCGGGAAATTCCGTTTTGAACACGGGCTTCAGTCCTGCTGGGGGAAACCTAAAAATTTGCCATACTACGGGAACCATATTGACTTCACCCCCCACGGGAAAGGGAAACCAAAAGAAACCCGAAAGCTACTAAATCATAGTGACTTCAGTAGGGGCGGGAAGAAAATCATAAAACTGAAAGTGGGGTTTTTGGGGCTTTTTCTCTGCAATTTTATCGCTGGTAAACAAAAAAGAAAAACCTTTTGTGGAAGATGTTAAGTGAAGTTTTGGGGAAAGGTTGATTTAGGGGCAAAAAAAATTGCTTGGGAAGACTTTAAAAGGTCAGTCGGAGACACTTTTATAGAGAGCGAAACGGGGAAAATTTTGAAGTGTTCGGTGAATAAAGCAGAGTAAAAACTTTGGGCTTACCATAAAAGGGAAATAAAAGCGGAATAAATATACAAAAACGCTAAAAAAAATATACATAAAATTGGTACGGGGCAAAACACTTAAGATCAGTTCAGGTAAAAGGCCCTTTAAGACGGGCTTGTCAGAAACCCCAAAATAAGAACAGTACAGTAACATAAAACATTACAGAAACATAAAATTTTTACAGTGACATAAAACAGTACAGTAACATAAAACAGTACAGAAAACATAAAACTTTAACAGTAACCCCTTCAACAGTATAGACAATTTTAAAATTTATGGGCAACAAAAAAAACCCAGTATATAATACATAAAACAGTATACAAATACTTTAAAAAACCAGTATTGAAAAAAAACAAAACAATAAAGAACAAGAAAAAAAAAATGTAATACACAAAACAATAATCCCAACACATAAACAGTGAAATACCCAAATTTAAAACAGAAAATTTAGACATAAAACACATAGGGGAAAAAAAAACATTATACAAAAAAAAGAAAAACAGCATAGAAACACATAAAAAAATTATAAAAACATAAACAGTAAAAGCAACACAAATAACAAAATAATAAAAGGGAAGAAGAAAAATCAAAACAACAATGGGGGGCAACACACAAGCCCAGAAAGTAACACGGGAAGACCTTTAAAAAAAAAACCCCGGGAAGACCGGAGGGCCAAAAAACACAGAAGAAAGTACATTTAACACAGAAGAACAAACAGTACAGAAAACACAGAAAACATAGGAGTACATAAAAACAGAAGAACAGAAAACAGAAACCCACAGAAAAACATAAAAGTACAGTAACACGAAGAACAGTAAAAAAAACCACAAAAAAGACCAGAAACAATCCAGTAACACAGAAGAACATAAAGTAACACAGAAAACAGTACAGTAACACAGAAAACAGTACAGTACAAAAAACACAAAGAACAGTCATACATTTAACCCCCAGAAAAAAACCAGAACAGAAAACAGTAACACAGAAAACGGGTACAGTAACCAAAAAACCATTACATTACCTTAACACAGAAGAACATTTACAGAAACACAGAAGAACATACAGTAAAGTAACACAGAAGAACATTTACAGTAACACAGAAAGACCATTACAGTAAAATAAACACAAAGAACAGTACAGAAACACAGAAGAACAGAACAGAAAACCCCGAAGAACAGTACATACAGAAAAACACAGAAAAACAGTACAGTACAGTAACACAGAAGAACATACAGACAGTAACACAGAAGAACGTACAGAAACCCAAAAAGAAGAACAGTACAGTACAGTAACAAAAAAGAACATTTCCCGTAACACGAAGAAAAAATTACAGTAACACAGAAGAACAGTACAGTACAGTAACACAGAAGAACAAAACATTAAAATAACACAAAAAAAAAAGTACAGCACAATAACACAGAAAAAACGGTACAGCACAATAACACAGAAGACAAATACAGAACAAAACAGAGAAACCATACAGTAAAAACAAAAAGAACAATACAATAAAAATTAACGCGGGATAAAACCTGCCGTAAAATAACACAAAGACAAGTACATTAAATTTAAACCCCCAGAAGAACAGAACAGTACAAAAAACACAAAAGAAAAAGTACAGAAAACAATAACACAAAAAACTTACAGCACAATAACCCCAAAAAAGAACAAAAAACAGCACAATAACACAGAACAGCCCAGCACAAAAACCCACAGAACAGTACAGCACAAAAAACACAAAAAACATTACAGCACAATAACCCCGAAAAAACATTTACGCACAATAACACAGAAAAACAGGGGCAGCACAAAAACCACAGAAGAACAGAAACAGCAAAAATAATACAAAGACCAGAAATTGAAAACACAGAAGAACAGTAAAAAAGAGTAACACGAGAAACGATTACAGAACAGCAACCAGAAATCATACAGTACTTTAAAAACCAAAGAACAGTACAAGTAACACTGAAAAAGAGATCAGTACACTAAAACAAAGAAAATTTACAATGACACAGAAGACCATACACAACAATAACACAGAAGAAAAATACAGTAAAGTAACAAGAAGACCAATACAGTAACAAAAAAAAACCCGTAAAAATACTTAACGCAGAAGAACAGTGCTTACAATAAACACGAAGAAAAAAGAAACATTTTTCAAAAACACAGAAGAACAGAACTGTACAATAACACAGAAGACCAGTACTGTACAATAACACAGAAGAACAGAGCAGTACAGTAACACAGAAGCCCAGTAAAGTTCAGTAACACAGAGGACCAGTACAAGTTAAAATTGAAAGAATTATAAGTAATACAGAGAGTAGGATTGCAGACGAGCAAGGAGGCTTTAGAGTGGGTAGGGGATGTGTAGATCAGGTGTTTACATTGAAGCATATATGAGAACAGTATTTAGATAAAGGTAGGGAAGTTTTCATTGCATTTATGGATTTAGAGAAGGCATGTGATATAGTAGATAGAGGAGCAATTTGGCAGATGTTGCAAGTGTGTGGAATAGGTAGTAAGTTACTAAATGCTGTAAAAGGTTTTTATGAGGATAGTGAGGCTCAGGTTAGGGTAAGAGAGAGGGAGATTACTTCCCGGTAAAAGTAGGTCTTAGACAGCGATGTGTAATGTCATCATGGTTATTTAATATATTTATAGATGGGGATGTAAAAGAAGTAAATGCTAGGGTGTTGGAGAGAGAGAGGTGGGATTAAATTATGGGGAATCAAATACTAAATGGAAGGTGACACAGTTTTTGCTGATGATACTGTTATCATGGGAGATTCTAAAGAAAAGTTGCAAAGGCTAGTGGATGTGTTTGGGAGGGTATGCAAAGATAGAAAGTTGAAAGTGAACATAGATAAGAATAAGGTGATAAGGGTATCAGTTTAGATAAAAAAAATGGATATTACATTGGAGAGAGGGAGTATTTGAAGAAGTAAATGTTTTCAGATATTTGGGAATTGTCTTTTCAGCGGATGGGTTTATGAAGGATGATGTTATCCATGAAATTGATGAAGGATAAAAGGTGATTGGTGCTATGAGGCATCTGTGGAGACAAAAAACGTTATCCATGGAGGCACAGAAGGGAATGTACGAAAGTATAGTGGTACTAACACTCTGTGTGAAGCTTGGGTTGCAAATGCTGCAGCGAAGAGGCGGCTGGAGGCAGTGGAGATGTCTTGTCCAAGGGCAATGCAATATGTGGTGGAAATATTATGCAGAGAATTCTGAGTGTGGAAATTAGGAGGTGTGGAGTTACGAAAAGTATTAGTCAGACGGCTGAAGAAGGGTTGTTGAGGTGGTTTGGTCATTTTAGAGAGAATGGGTCAAAGTAGAATGACTTGGAGAGGCGTATAAGTCTGTAAGGGAAGGAAGGCGGGGTAGGTGGTTCGTCCTCGAAGAGGTTGGAGGGAAGGGGTAAAGGAGATTTTTGTGGGCAAGGCGCTTGGACTTTCAGCAAGCATATGTGAGCGTGTTGGATAGGAGTGAATGGAGACGAATGGTTTTTGGGATCTGACGAGATGTTGGAGTGTGAGCAGGGTAATATTTTGTGAAGGCATTCAGAGAAACCGGTTAGCCGGACTTGAGTCCTGGAAATGAGAAGTACAATGCCTGCACTGTACAGGAGGGGTTTGAGATATTGGCAATTTGGAGGGATTTCTGAACTGTCGTATGTGAGCGTCTCTGCAAAGACAGTGATTATGTATGAGTTGAAAGTGTTGAATGATAATGAAAGTATTTTCTTTTTTCGGATTTTCTTTCTTTTTGGGTCACCCTGCCTTGGTGGGAGACGACCGACGTGTCGATAAAAAAAAACTGTGTTTGTGTTATTTCATGTCTATGTATATACGTGTGTATATATTGTTACAAACTGGAATAACGATCTTACTGTTGTTTTAAGCTACCATACTGGAAGTACAAATACACTTACCTTAGCTGTTATGGTTTATTCATATTTTCGAACTGCTAACTGTAATCGATTGGATGAAAAAACTGAATTTTCAAAAGTTTAGAAAAAACAACATGTGTTTCCCGTGTGAAATGACGTCGTAGTATTTTAGATTCATCTCTTATTATCAAGGGTTGTTGAAACTTGTGATAAGTTCACATCGGATCTTTGTTATGTCATAATGCCCGCTAGATCCGTCCTCCACATCAGCACACGGTGAATAAGAGCGTGGATATTACATAGCAATTTCAGCAAGAATTTTCTTTTCTATGTCATAAGATTGTTTCCCAACATTCTCTCCAAATATCTGTCAAACAATATGTTAAAGCTACTTGATAGATTGTCCATTTTTGTTTGAGTCCTTAAAATTCGTGAAATCATCTGCATAATAAAAAGAAGAGACGAATATTACAGTAGAAGTCGACATAGCAGCAAGTACAGACTGTTCTCTCAGATAATTTACTCAGCAGTCTATTAGTGTGAGTCTAATGACATTATTCCTTATGGAAATGTAGCCCCTAATCCACTATACACTTGTTTCTGAATGTTGTGTCATCTTACCCAAGAACGAATGTTAATGTTTTTAAGAAAAAAAAAATATAAAAAATAAATAATTAAAAAAGGCATTAGAGCCTCTAATAAAATTTTTAAATCACACATAAAAAGATATTTGTCAATTAATTCAGTTATGTAGCTAACTAATATATACCATGAAACTTTCCTTCGCTACATTTAAACTACATTAAATACTCCTACTACACAAAGTTATATATTTCTTATCAATTTATTAACAAATACAAAAGGTGTAATATTAATCATCAAGTTCCAGACTAAATAACTCTGACAACCTAATTTAGCGTAAAGTAGACAACACATCAGATTAATTAATATTTTTGCACGTGAAGCGCTAAACCATGGATCATGCAGCTCCACACTCAGTTTCCTAATTTGTATTTAACTTGAAGGGAACCTCAGAAGAAATATCGGTAATAACTGAAACTCATTATTATGCTACGTAGATAGGAAGAAAATCAGAAGACAGGCTGAGAGAGAGGAGGAAAAAATAAAAAGACCGAACAAGAGACGAAAATAGACAGTGAGCCTAATTCTCCTTAGTACTGGAAATAGTGGCGGTGGTGACTGGGACCGTAACTATGTCAGTAACATTCTTCATGATAGTCGTACTGTTTTCTACCGTGTTTTTAACCTTTCCCTAATTTATCTCAGTTAAGCGCAATAACGAGATTTAATAATGTGAAGAGGAAGAAGCCATAGCGGGAGGAGTTATGTGTGTACGACGAGCTGCAGGTATACCATTTTATCTCTCAGACTAGCAGTATCTGTATTGTTTCTACAAGAAAACTGTTCTAATTGTTTCTATGTCTCTGCTGATAATTACATGCATTACATATTTCTAATTATATATATTTTTTGACAAATATTCTTTGCGTTAAATCAGTTTATTAATTTGGACACTTTTTACGAGAACCATCGCTGACTAAATAATCTCACGTTTATGATGCATAAACTCACGACCCTGGAACATTTGATTGTGAGTTTTTGCCCATAAAAGTTCTCGGATGAAACGGATTGAGGGAATTCCACCATGGAAAGTCGCTGGGAAGTTTCAGAGACACAAAAGTTCCATTATGGAACGTGTGATTAGTTTGATTTTTCCATTTTATATCGTAAAAGACAAGGTTTGGTTGCATTGAAAACATTTTCCACAACTATAAAATCGTCGTTCTTCCTGATCACCAGAAAGTCACTGTGTTCCCTAGATTAAACAAAACTTTGAATTTTAGAATCCAGTAATCAGGTTTTCCACCCATGCTGGCCAGATGAAAATTAATCATCAGCAGTTTCTGTCATAATTGAAAAATGGTCATTGTCTTGGAGGTTATTGAGGAAATTGCTTTTTGAAAATGAATATGTTATTTGTGAAAAAGACATAGAGAATCCGTGAGGAAAATTATAGCAATGGATAGTTAGTAGTTGGGGGGGAACGCGAACACACCACACAATACATTAAAAAAACAATACAACACATCACAACACAGCACTACAATACACTACACACCACAACACACCACAACAAAACTAGCACACAAACAATTCACTACACACAACACACCCTACAGCACATACCACAACACACAACACATCTCACCTGCAATAACCACTAACAACACACCATACAACACACCATAAGAACACAGCATAACACACAACACAAACAACCAGAACGAAACCACAACAGACAACACAATACACCACACACAGAACACCACAGAGAACACACCACCATAACACACAGCATACCACGCACTGTCAGGCATACTCGACCCTTAAGATATCTAGCAGCTAAAACAAAAAAGCTAGCAACCATAGAAAGGAGTGAAACATCTCTCTTTTTTCCCCCTCAGCTCGCACAGTTTCGAGGGATCGCCAGCACATTGTACACCTTGGTGGACTCTGTCAGCTTCTGGACAGATGGAAGAACTCGTCTGTATTTCATCTCTAACAGACGGCCCACATACCAACACCTCTAAATTAATTTGAGATCTATGATGAAGTCGGGAAGAATCAAGAGCAAAACGAGCCTGGATGGTTAGCCGGTTCTGGTTTATGATGGTTTTTAATGTTAGTGTTTTTCTTTTTGGGAGGTGGTTTATGGTTTTAATTTAACAACGTTGATATTGTTACTGTTTGAGTTATAGCCGTTGTGCCATTGTTGTTTTCAACCGTTGATTAGTGTACGCTGTTTTTGTTGTAGCAATACAGACAAATTGAAAATTAAGACACATGTGCAACATCAGGGTATCTTTATTGTAGACTTTTTCGCCATCCAGTGGCTTTATCAATACAAATTCCAGGACATAACTTTGAAGATATAGAACTATGTACCGAAAAAGAAGGTAATCATCCGCCTCAACCTAGGCGTTGGTTGCTGAAGAGCACCGTAGTCGTGGGAGATTCTGAAGCAGAAGCAAGCTCCTGACACCTTATAATACAAACGTCAGGTGGAAATGGGGACGGGTAGCAACAGGGGCATAGTCACTGGAAAGGCGGGATTCCCCAGTGGAAGTAGGTCCTACCCAAAGAGATGGGTTAGTTGTAGTAGTAGTTGTCGAGTCTGTGAAGGTATGTCAGTCCTCAGAATCAAGATTCCATGATGTTGCAACACCATGGAAGCTTGATTCTGAGGACATGTAATAACCTTCCCCCGACTACGACAACTACTACAACCAAGTTGTTATGCCCACATTGTTGTACCGTTGTTATTGTTACTGTTACCATTGTATGTGCCGTTGTTATAGAGTTACTGTTACCATTGTTGGTGCCTGTTGTTATTGTAACTGTTACCATGTAACATATGAAGACAGTAGAATTATGAATGTGGTCAGGAGTAAGCTTGGTTATAACTTATGTATGTACCTGTGTATGAGTACATATGTTTATGTATTCATAAACGTATGCAATATGTAAGCAAGTATATATGTTTGTGTTCAGAACAACAACTGTGCGAAAAATAGTGAAATTTCAAAGGGCTTTTGTGATTTCTCATATTATCAAAGGATATTGTTTACTGTTGATCATATTGCAATGTTTGTGTGTGTTAAATACGTGGGTAATTGTTGTTGTGTGGTTGCAGGGGTCGAGTTACAGCTCCTAGCCCCCAACTCTTTGCCTCGCTACTGAGTCTCACTCCCAATGTGCTCACCAAATTGTGGTTGCAGGGGGTCCGAGATTCAGCCCGCCTCTTCGACTGATCGCTACTGGGCCTCTCTCTCTCTCTCTCTGTGCTTCTGAGCTTTGGTTAACACCTCGTCTTAAAGCTATGGTATGTTCCTTTCCACCCCCCGTCCCACTACGTCACTTTAAAATACACGTTCCACTTCTGACGACTCCTATGACTGAAGAAATACTTCTAACATCCCTGTGCCTCGTACTGAGTCTTCAGCTTCAATTTGACCCCTTGTTTCTGTGTCCCCCTCCGGAACATCCTTTTCCTGTCCACCTATCTATTCCACGCAGTATCTGTATGTCATTAACATGTCATCCCCTAGCCCTTCTGTCCTCCAGTGTCCGTCAGTCCATTTCCTCACCTTTCATCGTAGACATCCCCTGAGCTCTGAACCAGCCTGATGGAAAATCTTTGTACTTTTCTCTAATTTCTTTGACGTGCATGACCCTGGGTGTGGGTTCCAAACTTGTGCTGCATACTCAGTATGGACTGACTGTACACAGTGTTACAGTGTATTCAACGAATTTCTTTATTAAGGTACCGGAACTGTTGCAAACCCCTGAATGGGTCACTAAAATGTATAATGTATATTGTGTGAAAATTTTCTCCAGGAGGGGGTATCAGCCCCCTTCAGGTGGCCCTGAGGGCCAACTCAGAAGGGGCGAGCGTCGTGTTTACCTGCTAAGTGAGTAATTGATCACAGATGCTATGCACGTAGCAAGTAATACCTCTGCTCCTTGCAGGGGTGTTGCATACGTGTGTATTTTCTAATAAGAGCCAGTACAATCTCTTACTTAGCAGGATGACATATTAAGGAAAATCCAGCTCCCCACTTTATTACCATAGTACATATATGTAGCATTGTTGTCCTACGCTTAAGACAGCAGAGAAACAAACCATTCTGCTTGCTTTCATCGAGGATGTGACAAGGATGCAAGGTACAAGGTCAGCGTTTTTTTTATTATTTGTGCGGGGGGCATGACAGCATGGAGCGCGTGTGGCGTCTGGCAGACTATCTTTTGACTCCACTCCGAGTGACACTGACGCCAGGAGATCTGTGCGTAGGTGTGAACAAGTGTCCTCTAGCACAAACACTATAAGAGAGGTGTGATCGGCTTTCCTTGTGATACATTGTGAAAACAAAAAGACAAATCTTGTGGAACATAGTGTACCATGTGCTTTTCCCCTAGGACCAATGGAAGACGTGGAACATCCAAGGACACTTTCAAGCATTCTATCAAGTCACAGAGTATCTGTCGAAGGTGTTGATGAACACCATAGCTCACGTTACAAAGAGCAAGGTATGTTACAATTTCTGTAGATCGGGGGATTGCGCAATTCATGAGTCACCAAGGAGTATTGCAATCAACCTATAATCGGCATGTAAGGTGGGGACTTTTGAGTCCAAACAAGTAAGTATTTCGTCAGCCTCATCCGTAATGAAATATGCTGACATAACACACCCCCTAGGGGTAATTTATACTTACTAATTTGTATCTCTTGACAGCCCACTGTTGTGATGGTTTCGGACAGCTTCTGACCTCGTCTGCAGGGCGCTGTGTAGACTATTTGCTGTCATTAACAGCTAAGGTTCATTATATAATAGTTATAATCAACACGGCATTTAAGGCCAAAAATTCTTCAACATATATTCCGTATATGTATAAAAGTATATACCTTTTCATATAATTTTAATATTGCTTATATTTGCGATAAATAGCTAAATCGTAAAATAAATTACTTTATAATTACTTTACTTGACTAGTTCTGTTGTTAGGTAGGATGGTAACATTCATATAATATTGGTGCTACTATATATTCGTCTTGATTGGGTCCTAACTACTGTAATTATCGCTCATTGCTCGTTACTCTGCGGCATCTCTGTTGCTGAGCAGCAAACCGTCCACGGAGCTATCACGTGATCGAGGGGTGGTGATCACCACCTTGGCTGAAGTATTCAGTCTGGTCTACTCGCTTGGTGGTTGACGTATTCTAGTCAAGACGTGCCTAAATTTCCCTTATTTGGCCTTGTTGGAAGATCGTCCTCTGTCTTATTATTGTGTTGGTTCTGTAGACTCTATCACTAGAAGATTGTATAGACTTAGTTACTTTTTCGAAGTTGTAACTGAGGTTGGGGGACTGTTACACTCTGAGCAACCTCAGGTCCTGAGCTGTAGCTTCTGACCTAATTTTGTAATCGTGGATTCTGTGTTACTGTCACAAGGTCGGATTTTCTTATGCTGACTTAGAATCATTAGTAATGGGAGTTTGGTGACTTTGGTGAGGACTGGCAGATGGTCCCTACTTAGTGTCCTTTATATTATCCCTTGATCCTGATTGTGTCGCAGTTGCTTAGTTATATTGCTATTGGGCCATAGCATTCTTTTTAATGTTCAATCAGACTGTTCTGATTGCCATTGGCAAGAATAAGTTTATTGAGGACTTTGATCAGTCACTTGTTTTAAGTCTAGTCGAGTCGTGAGACAGTGAACTACTTAGAGCACTTACACACATACACATAAACTTATTTGTATATTGTATTATTAAATATTAATGTACCAGATGTACTTAACACATAAATATGCGATTTGTTTGCTTTCAGCACAATACTACTGTATCAACAGAAAGAAGTGAATTATTATTATTCTGATTATTATTAATTTTATTTTACTTTGACTTATTACCTCTAGACGTTATTAATAAATTTATTAAATTTTTTAAATTTCTCTGTTAGTAGCCTACCAGTTGTAATCCTGAAGCAACAATTCTTATTGAATTCTAAACGATAATTGGACAAGGGATACTGACCTAAATGTTTACGAAAACCATAACAGGCTGGCTGCTAGAAGGCAGGTCCTTTCTATTATTCTCTGGAGACTCTAAGCTTTTTAAGTAAATCGCGTTTTTTTTAAACAGGAACGCTATTCCCAGGTTTGCCAGGGCGTCATATGCTGCAGGAGTTTATCTGGATGATGTGGCCTCCGGAGACGTGCACGTCCTTTAAGCCACACCAAGATCTTCCTCCTTGAGTGAGGTTTGCAGTCTTGTCCACCTAGCCTATACTCTGTCTGCGGTCTTCTTGGGCCCGTTCCCAATCTTCATGACTTTGACCTTTGGCTGGCTTGAAATCGAGAATCCACTTTCCTGGACCACGTGTCCAGTCTGTCCCGTGTTCTCTTTGTACTCATGCATGATCCTCATATCCGTTCTTAAAATTCTCTATTAACTTCACATCAATCTGCTAACAGGGACACTTCAGAGTCTAACCTTCCATCATGTCATTCACATATATCAAAAACACACTGTTCCCTAGAACTGACCCTGTGGAACCCCCAGCGCGTCACAGGCGCCCACGTGATACTTCATCAACGTACCATGACTCAGTGTTGCCTCCTGTCGGTATTCTCTGATCATTGCAGTGGCCCTTCCGTTATACTTGCCAGATTCTCCAGCTTCTGCACTATCTCTTGTGAAGGAACTGGTGTCGAATGCCTTCTTGTCTTGCAGCCCAAGAACGTGTAATCAAAACCCACTCCTCTCTCTCGTTGTCTACCTTCTCTACCTTTAGTCATAAACGTCCAGAAGTTTGTGACCAGATTTGGTCCCTTCCATGATCTGTGATGGTTGGTTCGTTTATAATGTTCCGTTCCAGGTGCTCCAAGATACTCTCCTCCTGAAATCTTCTCCATTGACTTAGTATGCTATCCAAACAATCAGTGACACTGATCATATTTTTAGTGCACCTAGTGCCCCGTTTCCATCCATCGTTTTCTTAAAAAAAAAAAATGGGACTATATTTACGTCTCCATACCTCAGGTAAGTTGTCAGTTCAAGGATGAGTTGAAAATTGAGTTTAGTGGCACACACAGTGTCCTCTGCTGTCCCTCTCTAGGACTCACGGAGACATGACCGGTCCCACCGCCTTTGAGGTACCAGGAGCTACTTAGCAGCTTTCTTCACTCCTGCTCCTCAATCGTGGGTATTTCATCCAACACTTGTTGATTATAACCCTTGTTTTGATGTGGCCCACCCCTGTTATGTCTATCCCAGGAGTCCTTCCTGTATTACTGTAACTACTTTCTAAAATCTCGTGTTCAGTCTCCTCACATACTTCACGATCGTTTTCCCTTATTTGAATTCCACACTCCTTTCATCAGCTTGATTACATGTCTTTACTGTTGTGGTTTCTCCCTAATGTGGGTATACAACAGTTTCGGGTCAAACTTGAACTTTTGACGCTATGCGTTTTCGTAACTTTTCGCTGGGCCTCCCTCCTTATTTGCGTGTGTGTGTGTGAGAGAGAGAGAGAGATAGTGAGAGAGGATAGACAGAGAGATTCAGTGTCTAAGATATATATATAATTTGCTAGGGTTGCTAATGTAATTACAGCAAGATATCATCGCAAAATACAGCAAAAATGGAGACAGTAACAATAACACAAATTAGCACCAGGTTTGCACGCCTACTGTCCGAAATCTTTTCTCATAGATTGAGACTACCATGATGGTCGACTTTATTATTGAGATTTACTGGGGACTCTTTTACCTCACCTCAACAACACAGTAAAAATGTCGAGCCATAGAGGAACAGTAAAGTAAATGAAGAAAAACGCTACGACAACACGCAAGTAAAGTACAGCTACTTATTATAGTAACACAGAGAATATTGCTACTGTAAAATACATGAACTTTCATACTAACACATAAAACACTGTATATAACAAAAAACAATAGGAGAACATACATAAAACCACAAGAAATTAACTCTATAAATATAGAACAACATAAAACAAAAAAGTACAGTAACACCCAGAAAGAACTAACAGTAACATGCTTTCACATTCGCTCAACTTCACTATATTTGACAGAAATATTCGCAAACCAAGAAACAAACTAGGAAAAGTAAAATAATAACTCAAACTGGGGAGAAGTCCCCTACTCAACAAAATGGATTGTTGTGTTGAAGTAAACCTGCCAGTAGAAAACTTTCTTAATGTCCTCAATACTACTGCTTTGTGTAGGATATTCTCTTGCTCTACTCTTGTTTGGTACTTGTGCTCAGCTATAACCATTTTATTGTATGCTATTATACTATTAATAATACTGAAACACACATGAAAAGTAATAAAAGCATACAATAAAATGGAATAGCTGACGTCAGTACCACAAAGATTAGAGCAAGAGAATATTATACAAAACCTTAGCACTGAAGACATTAAGACAGAGTTTCTACTGGCAGGTTGTAACATCAACACCAACAATCCATTTCGAAGAGCGTGACTCTCCCAGCATTGAAGATATTATTTTCTTATCCTAGTTTTTTCTGAGTTTGCGAATATTTCTTCCAATATAGGAAGTGAGAGAAGGTGAGCCATGAACAATTTTAAACAACGGAGAGAGAGATTAACATTTAACATTCATAGGGAATTTTTTTCTGCATATCCAGTTACAAGATTCTCTCAGTTGTTACTTCCTTATATCTTCCACGTTTATCATTAAGGATATCTACAAAATCTATATTATAGCATTCTCCATCCTGCTTAATCAGAATTCTAGTAAAATATAACCCATAATATAATATAATTTTTAAACAGCCCTGTGTTAGACAGTACAGATATGTGTTGAACATAGTGTTTGATAATATGTATTGAAAATGTGCTGGGATATTTTTTGTATACAGTATATAAATATATATATATATATATATATATAATATATATCGTATATATATATTAATAAAAAAAATATAAATATATATATAAATATATATATATATATATAGTAGAAGTAGGGACCAGAGAATTAATGTGTGTGTTGTGTGTCCGTACTTGAGTTTTACTTATGGACCCGTTTCAGTGACTTCATATATATAAAGAATGACGAACAGCAGCAAGAAAGGCAACTTGATAACTTTCTTGTCAGCAGATTTCTGGTGGAAAGACAGAGTCACATACGGACACAAATATAGTAGTTAGTGAAAACAAAACAAAAATACCGAGCAGCCTTTGTTCCCTGACTTTGATTCTGTTACAGTTCCACAACTGCCTTTGTCCCCTGACTGTTGTTTCTGGTGACAGTTCACAACTGCTTTGACCCTGACTTTGTTTCTGGTACTGTTCACAACTGCCTTTGTCGCCTGACTTGTTTCTGTACACTGTTCACAACTGCCCTTTTGTCCTGACATTGTTTCTGGTACAGTTCACAACTTTCTTGTGACACAGTGTTAGATAAAATTGCAAAATATTGTTTAATTTAAATAAAGATTAATGTTTGTCCATTGTCTGTTGATTATACCAAGAATAAATATGTCAAAATTGTCTGACAGTTTCCGAGAAAATTCCCCTCGCCACTAACTTGAATGCTTCACGAGCAGCTTCTCGAATCTGAGGACCATTTGAAGACCCCTCTATTATCTTAGCGTTCGCTCACCGAGGGGAATTTTGTGATGTTATATACTGACGAATTTGTTATCCCTGACACCAGATTTTATGTGTATTTGGTGGTAGCAAAATTTTGATGGTTCAATGAGAGGTGGATGATTGAAACATTTTTTCATCCCAGGCTGCAATGATTGAACGAGGGCCAGTCCTCTCCTGATGTAGTGAGAACCTCTTGCACGGCCGGACCCAGTCACATAGAAAACAGCAGTACTTGGTGTTTGGCTAAGAAAATCATACCTTTCACCTCAAAATATAACCAACCTTCTACGACTATTGGAACATAAATGAGGTCATGGAGACTGTGAGTATGGTAAGGAACACACTGTTGCAGCCAGTTGTGGAACCTGTTGTGACACAAGGTGTACACTAAAGAGCAATTTTAACCATGATTATTCAAAATCAGTGTTCTGAAATTAGTTAGGAAATTAAACTTCTGGTCTCGAGAAGCATTTTGTTTGTGACCAGAGATGGAAAAGGCAAAATATAAGCAATGAAGAAGTGGCTAGGAAATGTACTTAAAAATAATCATTGAACAAAACAGTAACAGTAACACAAAACAACAATACTGTAACATAACCATAAAAGGTAACAGTAATATACATCAGAAACAGTACAGCAGGACATAAATACGCGACAACAGAACATGCAATACAATAAGGGAAGAGTAGAGCAAGATAATAATTACATAAAACAGCAGTATTAAGACATTAAGACAGAGTTTGTACTGGCTCAGGTTGTAACATCAACACCAAAAATCCTTCTGTCGAAAGATTGATTCTTATTTCCTTGGCCATAGATGTTTTTTTGTTTGTATTTGCGAATATTTTGCTCAATAATAGTTAAGGTGATAGAAAGTTCAGACACGTAAAAATTAAAATGGGAGAGAGGAGACTAATTTATTTAATATTTTTCAAAGAATGTTTTTTTTTTTTATTTGCTTTATATCCAGTACAAGAATCTCTCACTTGCTACTTCCTTATAACTCACATTTATCTCTATTAATTAAAGGAAACTACAAAATACACTAGCAGCATTCTAACCATCACCATATTCATAATTTTAAAGAAGACCAATGCTGATAAACTTTTTGCAGCAGGTTTCTTGTGGAAAGAGTCACATACGACACAAAATATAAACAATAATTGGAAACAAAACATTTCACAATTGCTTGACAGTGTTAGATAAAATTGCAAAATTATTGTTTAATTTTACGCAATAAAATTATTAGTGTTTGTCCATTGTCCTGTGGTTATACAAGCAATGAAAAGTCAAAATTGTGACTGACAGAGTTGTTGCCAGACTTGTTTAACGTACAGCAAGAATAATACAGAGTGAATAATAACAGCAGTATCAAATTTTTAACAAGGAGGATTTTTTGTTAGAATGAAAGAGTGGGATAGTTCGCACACGAAATGTTAAGTTTAGAACTTTTTGGAAATTTTTGAGAGTAAGGGATGTGTGCAATCAAAAATAATTTTGGCAGACTTTGAATAAACAGAAAAAAACATATTGTTACAAAAGACATTGCGTTTTATGTTAGCAACAGTTGCAAACTACAAGTGAATAAAAAACAACAGTATCGAATAAACTGTTGTCTCTATCCTGGGCTCCCCGATGTCAATCCTTTCACAGTTGGTTTTGGTGCTTTCTCTCTGTTCCGTGTCTCCACAGACCATCTGTGTCCACTCAGAAGAACTCCCAGGTGTGGATCATGGTTAGGAGTTGTTTATTGTGAGGTGAAGGCTATAATAGTGAGGGGGTCAATAAAATGTGGTCATAGTGAGAGGTGGTCAAAGTGAGGTGTGGTCCATAGTGAGTGGTAGTTAGGTGAGGTCATAATGAGCTGTGGTCATAGTTAAGTGAGGTATAGTGAGATAAAGTAAAAAAAAAAACGATTGTCAGCAGACTGTTCCACTCATCAAGTACCCTATTTTCAAACCAATCTTCACTAAATACTTTTCTTTGAGAGATATTACAACACCTACATATATATAGCCTTTGTTAATTAACAATCTTCCACTTATACACCATCAGATCATGTCCTTCCTCATTCCTCTGCCTTACAACATTTCTTCATACCGAAGTTTTCTATGTCATGTATTAAGTTTTGTCATTCGAGCTGAGCTGCGTAATCTTGACATAGAATCCCAGTAATCAATTTGCCTTATTCCGTAGCCCTAGGCATTGATTGCAGCTTCCATAACCCCCATATCTTTTTCCCTTATTAGTTAATTAGTGCTAGCTTATGAACATTCCCGAGCATCAGAACTTTGCACTAGATCATGGCGTGGTCGATGTGGTCATAGGGAGGGTGGTCATAGTTAGGGTGATCATAGTTAGGTGAGGTGCAAAGATAGTTGTGTTATAGTGTGGTTTATGTTTTCCAGGTCTTTCATTCCGTGGCCCCCGGATTGTCAACCCTTCCACACTTCCCACTTCCGATTATTTTGTCATCTTTCCTTAGTTCCGTGTGTCCAGAAGTCCATCTTAGTGGTCACAGGTGTGAGGCGTAGATGTGGTGAGGGATGGTCATAGTTAGGCGAGGTTATAGTGAGGTGTGGATCATAGTTAGGTGTGGGCATAGTTAGGTATGGTCATATTTAGTGTGAGGTCGTAGACAGGTGAGGCCTAGTGGAGACGTGGTTTATGTTTCCCAGGGTCTCCTTCCGTGGGCCCCCCCGATGACAACAACCCCTTTCCACAGCTTAATTTGTAATGTCGGGCTGTTGTTCCCACTCCCGGGTTTTTGGTGCATTCCCCTAGTTTCCGTGTGTCCAGAAGTCCATCTGTAATCCCCTCAGATGAACTTCCAGTGTGGATCATGCAGAGATTGTGGTCATAGTGAGGTTGATATCATGTTGAAATTATGTGGTCATAGTGAGGGTTTGGTCCATAGTAATGTGTGAACCATGGTGAATGGTAGTCTTAGAGTCAGGTGTGAATCATGGTGAATGATGGTCATAGTCAGGTGTGAATTATATGTTTTCCAGGTCCTCCATCCGTGTGGCCCCCCTGATGTCAACCCTTCCGACACTCCCACTCCCGGTTTTTCTGGTGCGTTTCTCTAAGTCCTTGTGTCCAAAGTCCCTCTGAGTCCCCTCTAAGATGAGCCTCTTTCCTCACTTTCCCAGGTGGGCGGGTGGGTGTTGGGTTGGGAGGTTGGGTGGGTAAGGTGGTGAATTGGGTTTTGGGCTGTGGTGGGTGACGGGTGTGTATTTGTGTGTGTGTGTTGTGTGTGTGTTGTGTGTGTGTTGTGAATGTGTTGCCGTCCCAGTAACCTTGTTGGATGTAACTTGGTCTTGTCTAGCTGTCTACTTACTGCCGAGACTGTCCAGGTGTGGTGTAATTACAGAGGGGACACACTGAAACTGCGTACTGTAATTACACCCACCAAGACAGCCTGGAACAGTAGTCAGACCAGACAACACCAAGCGCCTCCCAACTTCCCCCACCAAGCTGAGGTTTACTTAGTGAAAATCTCGGACTTCTATTTGTTTCATTATGTGTTAAGTGAATTTTGTTTGTTTCCCTCGTTTCAGCTTATAAGTGAATGTGCGAACGTGTTGAGCGTCTTGTATAGATGTGTGTCCCGTGTGATTCTAATGTCTTCCACCACTCAGAAATCTCAGCTAACAAAAAAAAATATCAGCTCTCTTTTCTAGTTGAAATTCATCTTTTCCATTTATGCAAGACAACTGAAACGTCAACAGGTAAATCCGAAGTACACAAGTACATTCACACACACACACCACACACAACACACATCACACACACATCACAACCACACACAACACACACACTCACACTACACACAAATCACACACACATCACACACACACAACACACACACACACACACACAAACCACACACATCACACACACTCACACACATCACACACACACACACACTCACACACACCACACATCACACACACATCACACACACATACACACACACACACACACAACACACACACACACACACACACACACACACACACATACAGCACACATACACACACATACACACACACACACACCACCACACACACACACGACAAACACACACACAATAACTACAACACATGTATTTGTCGCGTCCCCCATGTGAAAATCTATGGCACAGGAAATAAAACGGAAGAAAAAGAAATTCTTGAGTGTAAATGTTAATTTGAATTCCGTAGTTTCCTACATCCTTCCACATCAGTGTCTTCCCACAATGGTATTTATGTTTCCAAAACAATTAGTGGACTCAAATTCCCCAAAAGTTTTTCACTACATTGCACAGGAACCATCAGTCTCTCTCAGTTACACAATAAAACGAAAATCATTGTTGTTTAAAGAGTGCGACCTTCACGACAAAAAATTATTTCAGCAGTGTCCTCTGATACTGCTGTTTTTATTCACATTGTATGTTTTGCTCTGCTGTAAGTTAGAAAGTCTGAGCAATCAAACCACACACAGGGGGGAGGGTTCGTAACAATTCCCACTTTTCTTTTTATTCTGCAAGATTATTTAATGCACACATAACCTTCCTCTTTTCTAAACCATCCAGTTTTATTCACTACCTATATCTGTCTTTTACATCACTTCCCGTCAGTCACAATTTGACCATTCATTGTTTGTATAATAACAGCAAGAAATGATCAACATTAATATTTTTATTAAATTAAACAATATTTTGCAATTTTTATCTAACACTGTCCAGCAGTTTGTGAACTGTACCAAAAACACGGTGCCCGAGCAGATTGTGAACTGTACCAGAAACACTGTGTCCACAGTTGTGAACTGTACCAGAAACACTGTGCCCGCAGTTGTGGAAACTGTACCAGAAAACAAAGTCAGGGATCAAAGACTAAGTTGTGAACTGTACCAGAAACAAAGACAGGGACAAAGAACATTGTGAACTTACCAAAACAAAGTCAGGGAACAAAGACAGTTTGTGAACTGTACCAGAAACACTTGTGCCCAGCAGTTGTTGAACTGTACGCAGAACACTGTGCCCAGCAGTTGTAAACTGTACCAGAAACACTGGCCCAGCATTGTTGAACTGTACCAGAAACACTGTGTACAGCAGTTGTGAACTGTACATAAACAAGTGTCCAGCAGGTGTGAACTGTACCCGAAACAAAGTCAGGACAAAGACAGTATTGTGAACCTGTACCAGAAACAAGTCAGGGACAAAGACAGCCAGTTGTGAACTGTACCAGAAACAAAGACATGGACAAAGACCATTTGTGAACTGTACCAGAAACAAAGTCAAGACAAAGACAGTTGTGAACTGTAACCAGAAAACAAAGACAGGGTCAAAGACAGTTTGTGAACTGTACCATAAAACAAAGTCAGGACAAAGACAGTGTGAACTGTACCAGAAACAAAGTCCAGGGACAAAGGACAGTTGGATCTGTACCAGAAACAAAGTCAGGGACAAAGACAGTTTGTGAACTGTACAAAACAAAGTCAGTGACAAAGACAGTTGTGAACTGTACCAGAACAAAGTCAGGGACAAAGACAGTTTGTGAATTGTACCAGAACACAAAGTCAGGGGACAAAGTTGTGAACTTTACCTGAAAACAAAGTCAGGGACAAAGACATTGTGAACTGTACCTGAACAAAGTTTAGGGACAGAAGACAGTTGTGAACTGTACCAGAATACAAAGTCAGGGACAAAGACAGTTGTGAACGTACCAGAAACAAAGTCAGGGACAAAAGAACAGTTTTGGTGAACTGTAACCAGAAACAAAGTCAGGGACAAGACAGTTGTGAAACTGTACCAGAAACAAAGTCAGGGACAAAGACAGTTTGTGAACTGGTAACCAGAAACGAAAGACAGGGACAAAGACATTTGGAACTGTACAAAACAAAGTCAGGGACAAAGAAGACAGTTGTGAACTGTACCAGAAACAAAGTCAGGGACAAAGACGGTTGTGAACTGGGTACCAGAAACAAAGAGACGAGTAAAAGACAGTTGTGAACTGTACCAGAAACATAAAAGTCAGGGACAAAGACAGTGTGAACTGTACCAGAAACAAAGTCGGACAAAGACAGTTGTGAACTGTACCAGAACAAGTCAGGGACAAAGACAGTTGTGAACTGGTACCAGAAACAAAGTCAGGGACAAATACGTTGGAACTGTACCAGAAACAAAGTCAGGGACAAAGGGCAGTTGTGACTGTACCAGAAAACAAAGTCAGGGACAAGACACTTGGTTAACTGTACCAGAAACAAAGTCAGGGACAAAACAAGTTGTGACCTGTACCAGAAACAAAGTCTGGACAAAGACAGTTGTGAAACTGTACCAGAAACAAAGTCAGGGCTAAGACAGTTGTGAACTGTACCCAGAAACAAAGCAGGGAACAAAGACAGTTTGTGAACTGTAACCAGAAACAAAGGCAGGGACAAAGACAGTTGTGAACTGTACCACAGAAACAAAGTCAGGACAAAGACAGTTGTGAACTGTAACCAAAACAAAGTCAGGGACAAAGGCATTTGTGAACTGTACCAGAAACAAAGTCAGGACAAAAGACAGTTTGGTGAACTGTACCAGAATCAAAGTCAGGACAAAGACAGTTGTGAACTGTACAAGAAACCAAGTCAGGGACAAAGACAGTTGTGAACGGTACCAGAAACAAAGTCCGGGACAAAAGACAGTTTGAACTGCACCAGAAACAAAAGTCAGGTCTAAGAATCAGTTTGAACTGTAACCAGAAACAAAGTCATGGGACTAAAGACAGTTTGTGAACTGTAACCACAGAAACAAAGTCAGGGACAAATGACAGTTGAGAACTGTACCAGAAACAAAGTCAGGGACAAAGACAGTTGTGAACTGTACCAGAAAACCAAGTCAGGGACCAAGACAGTTGTGAACTGTTACACAGAAGCAAAGTCAGGGACAAAGACAGTTTGTGTAACTGTACCAGAAACAAAAGTTCAGGGACAAAACAGTTGTGAACTGTACCAGAAAAACAACGTCAGGGACACAGACCAGTTGTGAAATGTACATAAACAAAGTCAGGGACAAAGACAGTTGTGAACTGTACCAGAAACAAAGTCAGACAAAGACAGTTGTGAACTGTACCAGAAACCTAAGTCCAGGGACAAAGACAGGTTGTGTACTGACCATATAAAAATCAGGGACAAAGAACAGTTGTGAACTGTACCAGAAACAAAGTCAGGGACAAAGACAGTTGTGAACTGTACCAGAACAAAGCAGGGACAAAGACAGTTGTGAAACTGTAACCAGAAACAAAGTCCAGGGACAAAGACAGTTGTGTGAAATGTACCAGAAACAAAGTCAGGACAAAGACATTGTGAGCTGTAACCAAAACACAGTCAGGAACAAAGACAGTTGTGAAACTGTACCAGAAACAAAGTCCAGGGACAAAGACAGTTTGTGAACTGTACCAGAAAACAAAGTCAGGGACAAAGACAGTTGTGAACTGTAACCAGAAACAAAGTCAGGGAACAAAGGCAGTTGTGAACTGTTGCCAGAAACAAAGTCAGGACAAAGACAGTTGTGAACTGTAAGCCTGAAACAAAGTCAGGGAACAAAGGCTGCTCGGGTATTTTGTTTGTTTTCACTAACTACTTATATTTGGTCCGTATGTGACTCTGTCTTTTTTCCACCAAGAAATCTGCTGCAAGAACGTTATCAGTTGCCTTTCTTGTTGCAGTTCGTCTTCCTAATATATATGCAAGTCACTGAAACGTCCCCTAAGTAAGCACACAAGTACACAGCCACGGACCAACACCACACACACACACTTATCTCTGGTCCTACTCTACTATATATATATATATATATATATATATATATATATATAATATATATATATATATATATATATAGATATATATAATATGTATATATATATATATATATATATATATATTGTAAATATATAAATAATATTATAGTAATAACTATATATATATCGTAAATATAATATATATGTATAAAAAAAATTCCCAGCACATTTTTCAATACATATTATCCAACCTATGTCACAACACTATCTGTACTTTTTCAACACAGCTGTTTAAAATTAAATATTAAATATTATGGTTATTTATATTTTTAATAGATCTGAAAAAGCAGGATGGAAAATGCTATTATATAATTTTGTAGATATCTTTAAATGATAACGTGAAGATATAAGGAAGTAACAACTGAGAGAATCTTGTACTGGTATTGCAAGAAAAAACCTATGAAATGTTAAATGTTAATCTCTCTCGCACGTTTTAATGGTTCATATGGCTTCACTTCTCTCTAAACCCTTCACTATATGACAGTAAATATGGCAAACACAAGAAAAAAAACAGGAAAAGAAAATAAGATCTTCATACTGGAGAAGTCAGCACTCTCGACAAAATGGACTCATTGGTGTCTGATGTTACTACCGGCCAGTAGAACTCTGTCATTAATGTCTTCATGCAACTGTTTTGTGTAATATTCTCTTGCTCTACTCTGTGTGGTACTTGCCGTTTCAGCTATACATTTTTATTATGGCTATTATCCTTTTCATGTGTGTTTACAGTATTATAATAGTAACCATAGCATACAATAAAATTGGTATAGCTGAACACAAGTACACACACAAGAGTAGAGCAAGAGAATATACACAAAGCAGTAGTATTGAGGACATTAAGAACAGATTTTCTACTGGCCAGGTTGTAACATCAACACAACAATCCATTTTGTCGAGAGCGTGGACTTTCCCAGTTGAAATCCTTATTTTCTTTTCCTGTTTTTTTTCTTTGTGTTTGCGAATAATTCTGTCAATATAGTGAAGGTGAGAAAGTGAAGCCATGTTACTGTATAGTTTCTTCTTGTATTACTGTACTTATTGATTTTATGTTGTTCTATTGTTATTATGAGTTACTTTTCTTCCTGTTTATTGTACTGGTTTCCCTGTGTTAATACAGTGTTTTATGTGTTAGGTATGAATTCTTGCATATTACAAGTAGCAATATTCTCTGTGTTACAATATTTAAGTAACTGTAAACTGTTCTTGCCGTGTTGTCGTAGCCGTTTTTTCTTCATTACTTTTTACTGTTCCTCCTATGTTACATGTTTACTGTGTTGTTGAGGTGAGGTAAAGGACCCCAGTAAATCTCAAAGTAATAACTCGACCCATCATGTAGTCCTCAATCTGTTGAAAAAAAGATTTCCGACAATCAGGCGTGCAACCTGGCTGGCTAATTTGTGTTATTGTTATATTCTCCTTACTGCTGTATTTTTTGCGATGTATCTTGGCTGTAATATACATTAGCAACCCTAGCAATATATATATTAGACACAGACTCTCTCTCTCTCTCTCTCTCACTCTCTCACACACCACACCCAACACACACAACCCACACACACAAACACACACACACACACACACGCACACGACATACCCGCACATCACAACACACACACACACACACACACACACACACACACACACACACACACAACACACACACACGCACAACGCAATAAGGAGAGAGGCGCAGCGAAAGTAACGAAAACAGCATAGCAATCGAAAGTCCAAGTTGACCCGAAACTGCTGTATAGAGCCAACATTTAGATAGGAGTAACACACCAGTCATAGACCAGGTAATTCAAGCTGGAAAGGAGGTGTGGAATTCACAAAAACGATCGAGAGGTGATGTGAGGAGCTCAACACGAGATTTTAAGAAAAGTATTTACAGTAAATACAGGAGACTCTGGGAAGACATAACAGGGGAACACCGACAAGGGTTATATCAACAAGTGTTAGGTAGAAATAACACACTGAGGACAGGTGAAGAAGCTGCTAAGAGTAGCCTATACCTCAAAGGGTTTGGGACCGGTCATCTCTCCGAGGGTCCTTAGAGAGGGAGCAGAGACACTGTGTGTGCACTACCACTTTTTTTCCAATCATATCCCTTGAAAACTGGGACCAACATCTGAGGTATGGAAGAAGCTAAATATAGTCCCATTTTAAAGAAGAAATGGAAACGGGGCACTAAACTATTGATCAGTGTCACTGACTTGTATAGCAAGAAAGTCAGGAGAAGGATTATCGGAGGAGAGTGTGAAGCACCTGAACTGGAACATTATAAACGACAACCATCACAGATTCATGGAAGGCAAATCCTTGTCCGAACCTTCCTGGAGTTTCATGAAAAATAAGAGAAGTAAGAGAACACATAGAGAGAGGAGTGGGATGATACATTTCTTGGCGCAAGTGAAGAGCCTCGACACAGTTCCTCCTCACAAGAGATTAGTGCAGGAAGCTGAGAATCAGGCACGTCTAACAGGAAGGGTACTGCAATAGATCAGAGAAATTACCTGACAGGAAGGCAACAACGGAGTCATGGGTACCGTGATGAAGTATCACAGTGGCGCCATGTGACGAGCGGGGTCCCACAGGGTCAGTTCTAGACCAGTCTATTTTTTGATTATATGTGAATGACATGATGGAAAGGGAATAGAATCTCCGAAATGTCCCTGTTTCGCCAGATGATGTAAGTTAATGATAAGAATTAAAACCGGATGAGGATCGTGCAGGATACAAAGAGACCCGGACAGACGGACACGTGGTCCAGAAAGTGGCTTCTCGATTTCAAGCCAGCCAAATGTAAAGTCATGAAGATTGGGGAAGGGCAAAGAAGACCGCAGACAGAGTAAAGGCTAGGTGGGACAAAAGACTGCAAACATCACCTCAAGGGGAAAGATCTTGGGGTGGCTATAACACCGTGCACGTCCCCTCCGGAGGCACACATCATCCAGATAAACCTCCTTCAGCATATAGACCCTATAAAAACCTGAGAAAAGGCGTTCCTGTTACAAAAAACGCGATTTCCTAAAAAAGCTTAGAGATCTCCAGTGAATACAAGAAAGGACTGCCCTTCTAGCAACCAGCCTGTTACTGGGTTTTCGTAACAATTAGTCAGTAATCCTGTCCAATTATCAATTAGAATTCATTAAAGAAATTAATAGTGCTTTAGGATTAAACAACTGGAAGGCTACTAACTAGAGAAATTAAAATTTAATAAATTTATTAATAACGTCTAGAGGTATAAGATCAAAGTAAATTAAATTAATAATAATGAAAATAATAATAATCACTTCTTCGTGTACAGTAGTATTGTGCTGAAAGCAACATACACATATTTGTGTGTTAATACCGTCTGGTACAAATTAATATTTAATAATTACAATATACAATAAGTTGTGTGTGTGTTGTGTGTGTGAATGCTCTAAAATTAGTTCGCTATGTCTACGACTCCGACTATACTTATACAAGTGACTGACAAGTCCTCACATAAACTAACTTCTTGACCATCTGGCAATCAGAACAGTCTGCTTGAACCAATAAAAAGAATGCTAAGCCCATAGAATATAACAAGCAAACTGCGACAACAATCAGGATCAAGGAATAATATAACGACCACTCAAGTATGGACCCATCTGCAGATCCTCACCACCAATTTAAGTCACAAAACTCTTCCATACTAACTGAATCAATTCAGCGTAAGAAAATCCCGACTGTGACAGTACAACAGAATAACAGTACAAATAGGACAGAAGCTACAGCTCAGGACCTGAGTGACCACACTCAGAGTGTCTAGCGACACACAACCTCAGTACAACGTCGAAAATCACTAAGTCTCACAATGTTTCTGTGAATATCTCTTCCAGAACCAACAACAATAATAAGACAGAGAGGCGATCTTCCAACAAGGGCCAATAAGGAAATTTAAGCACGTCTTGTCTAAATAAACTCCCAACACCAGCGAGTCTAGACCAGACTGAATACTTTCAGGCGAGGTGTGATCACAACCCCCTCGCTCACTAGTGATACTCCGTGGACGGTTGCTGCTCAGCAACAGAGAACGGCAGAGTAACGGAGCAATGAGCGATAAGTACAGTAAGTTTGACAATCAAGACGAACTATATAGGAGCACAGAATATTATATGATTGTTACATCACTACCTAACAACATAACAAATCAATAATAATATAAAGCAAAATATTACGATTTAGCTATTATTCGCAAATATAAGCAATATAAAATTATATGAAAAGTTAATATACATGTATATACATATACGTAATAACACATCCAATTTAATACAATGTGACCCATTCAAGGTGTGCAACAGTTCTGGTACCTTAATAAGGCTGGACCACGTGGTCCAGCAACTGCTTCTCGAATCAAGCCCTGCAAAAATGCAAGTCATGAAGATTGTAGAGAAGAGCAAAGAAGACTCCAAGGGGAGTAAAGGCTAGGTGCCAACGACTGCAAACCTCGCTCAAGGAGAACGATCTTGGCGTGATTATAACACAGAACACGTCTCCGGAAGCACAATATCAGCCAGATAACTGTTACAGCATATGGGCGCCTGAACAAACCTGTGATTAGTCATCCGATACTTAAGTAAGAATCTTTCAAGACACTGTACCAGTGTACTCAGGCTCATACAGGAGTATGCAGAGCATCAGTTTGGAACCCACCCGGGTCCACGCACGTTAAGAAATTAGAGAAAGTGCAAAGGTTTGCGACAAGGTTAGTTCCAGAGCTAAGGGAATGTCCATGAAGAAAGGTTGAGGGAAATCGGCCTAACACAAAGGAGGACAGGAGGGATTAGGGAGACATGATAACAACATACAAAATACTGCTTGGAATAGACAAGGTGGACAGAGACAAATGTTCCATAGAAAGGGTCACAGAAACAAGGTCACTCATGGAAGCTGAAGACTCAGATGAGACCAAAGTGATGTTTTAGGGAAGCAGTTCTTCAGTACAGAGTGGTCAGGAAGTGAACTGTCTGGGCGAGCGATGTAGTGGCGGCAGGTACCATACAAGCTTTAAGACGAGGTATGATAAAGCTAAGGAAGCAGGAAGAGAGGACCGAGTACGTTTCAGCTCGACCCAGCAAATACAATTAGGTGATTACACACTCAATCACCACGCACAACTGCTCGTGCACAAATAGACAAAGTGGACAAAGACAGGATGTTCCAGAGAATTGGGCACAGAAACAAGGGGTCACAATTGAACTGTAGAGCAGATGAAAGCAAAGGGATGTTAGAAGTATCACTTCAGTCAAACAGAGTTGTCAGGAAAGTGACTTAGTCGAGGCGGGAACCATACATAGTTTTTAAGACGAGGTTTGATAAAGCCTCATGGAGCAGGAAAGAGATGACCTAGTAGCAATCAGTGAAGAGGCGGGGACAGGAGCTAGAATCGACCCATGCAACCACAAATAGGTGAGTATATACATTACAAAGGTCAACTATGTTGTGTAAACAAAGGCTGACAGTTGTCAGCTTAAATGCCAGTCGCACACAAGTATACCAATGCACATAATGGAACAAAGGGTTGTCCTGGTGGCCACTTCTCACAACTTACTCTTCTTGCTCTAACTCTTGTTCTGTTCTAGGTTAAAATTCATCGTTTGCCCCCGATGTCCATATTACAGAGGTCAAAAATCACCTCTGTAGACCATGGTCTTGACTGTGTGCCATCCTGAACATACCTTCTTCCTTATGACGCTAGAGTCATAATTAATAACTCTAAAGAATGCTCAGAGTTATAAGTTAATAACCTTAATGAATGTAAGAGTTATAATTAATAAATCTTAAACATGGAATTTTTTCTCCCACATTGCCACCAATATATTGTTTATACACTATATGAGCATCAACTATTCTTTAAAAAAAATCTGAAGATAATTTGTAATGGCTCTGTCATAATTAATATCGATACTGCCAAAGGTTGAGTTAACTATTCTTCTTCTTCATTAGCGTTCCTCCTCTCCATAAAGGGATTAAGCCTAGTTTTATTTAACGTATCTAGGTTTAAATACCCTCAGTGGTTAACATTTTCCTGGTATAAAAGGTCAAGCAAGCATACATGGTTAAAACATTTCGTACAAAATTTACACAAACTGCAAATTGCTTCTTAATCAGAATTTAAAGTTTATTTTTCTTCCATGTGAAATTTTTTCACGCAGTTTACCTCCATATGGAACGGCATAAGTGGTGGTTCTGAACGAAAGAATAACTTACCGAAATTTCCAACTCTGATCATTTTAGCATAAAGAGGGCTCTGCAGTAATAGAAGGATGGGAATAACTAGTACAGAATAGAGTTCCTTGTGAGAAAAGTTGGTGTAGACAGGAAGAAAGAAGAAAGGCTAATTCGACTGCAACTTTGGAAAGGATTTTAATTAAAGGATCGATTTTCGCTAAATAGAGACGAGCATTTTTTCTTCATTAAAGTTGGAAACTCATAGAATTTGACATGACCTCTTCCTCCGCCCAGCCAGGAGTTATGAATCTCTGGATCCCTGAGGAATGAAAATTACTCCAGTTGCTAAACTCACTCCGCTCACACATTTTGGTCGTGTTTCGTACCTAGTACGGGTGGAGACATTAGGAAACGTATTTCCTTAAGAACACTTGCTGTTTCTTGTTCACTGCTGTCAGTTAAAATAGGTACCTGGGTGTTAGTCGACTGGTTGACACTGTAGTAGATACTGTGGGTGACACCGTAGCAGATACTACGGGTGACACCGTAGCAGATACTGCGGTGACACCGTAGCAGGTACTGTGGGGTGACACCGTAACAGATACCTGTGCGTGACACAGTGTAGCAGGTATTCGGTGACAATCGTGGACGGTACTGTGGGGGACACCATAAAGCAGGTGCTGTGGGGTTACCCATAGCAATACGTGGCAGCAACACCGAACAGTACTGTAGGGTGACACCGTAGAAGGAACTGTGGGGGGACACCGTAGAAGGTTACTGTGGGGTGACACCGTAAAGGTACTGTGGGGTGACACCATAGCAGGTATTGCGGGGTGACACCGTAAGTAGGACTGTGGGGTGGACACAGTACCAGGTGAACATTATCTTCCAGGAACCTCCTGGGTGAGGCACGGAAGAAACAGAAATGTTCCAAACCGGCGATGAGGCTTTTAACAATGACGGAAAAAGTAATTAACACAAACAGAGAAGTTGAATAAAGCGAAAAAGGGAGGAGAGAGAAGAGGAGGAGAGAGAGGAGAAGAGGAAGAGGGAGAGAGAGAAGAGGAAGAGGGAGAGGAGAGGAAGAGGGAGATAGAAGGTCGACTAGAGGAACAAGAGAGTGAGTTCATCGGATTTCATGGATCTACACGGATAAGTCTCGACAAGGCTACATATTTCTTAGAATTAGGAATACCGTACATTACCTTGGTGGATAAGTCCAAGGGCTAGAAAAACAGGAGACTCTCTCTCCCTACTTTCCACTCCCTCCATGCCCTCCAAACATGAAAATGGAAGAAAAATCTTAAATGGGGAACAATGACATGGAATTTTACAGATGTAAAATGATAGAAACTTGAATGTACAACT
>NC_069472.1:3339459-3356961 GCF_026875155.1 Cherax quadricarinatus | reverse complement strand
AAACGGTCGTTTTGTGACATTGCGGGAACGACGGGCCCATGTTAATGAATATTGGGAACGACGGTCAAGCAGTGTTCTTTTGGTGGGGAACGACGGGTTTTTTAGCGTACATTTTAAAGTGAACGAAGGTCGTTTTAGGTAAAAGAGAAAGGGGAAAGACGGGTCATGTTAGTATTCAAGTGTGGGAACGACGGGTCGTGTTGTGTACATGGGGGGAAAACGGGGGCCATGTTAATGTTTATGTAGGGAACGACAGGTCATTTTAATTTCTGTGTAGGGAACGACAGGTCTTTTAGTGTACATGAGTAGGGAAAAGACATTTTCTGCTAGTGTTCAATGAAGGGAACAAACGGGTCTTAGGTACAGTGAGGGAAAACCAGGTCGTGTTAGTGCACGTCGTAGGGAACTAAGGTGGTTTTAGCGTGCAGTTAGGGAACGACAGGCATTTCATTAAATGTGGGGGAACGAAGGCCTGTTATGTTCGGGAGGGAACAACACGTGGGTTTTTGTGTACATGTGCGGGGAAACGGTCGTGTTAGGTCCATGTGTAGGGAACGACAGATCATCTTAATGTTTTAATAGGAACGACAGGTAGTTAGTTTTCAGTGTGGGGAAACGACAGGTGGTTACTGTACATGTGCAGGGAACGACAGGGTGTTAGTGTACATGTGTGGGGAAAAGACGGTCATTTAATGTAATATGTGGGGAACGACGGGCCCATGTTAGTGTTCATGGGAGGGAAAAAACACGTCGTGTTAGTGACTTCAGGGAACGACAGGTCGTGTTAGGCCCCATGTGTTGGAACGACGGTCTTTTAAATGTATGAAAGTAGGAACACGGGTCATTTTAGGTTCATGGTAGGGAACACAGGTCGTGTTAGACATGTGCAGGAACGCAGGTCGGTTTAGTTACATGTGTAGGACGACAGATGTGTTTTTTGTAATGGTACGGAGCGACAGGTCTGTTATGTTCTTTATGGAACGCCAGGTCGTGTTAGTGTACTTGTGCGGGGAGCGACAGGTCTATTAGAACATGTGCAGAAAACGGCGGGTCTGTTAGTGTACATGTGCAGGGAACGAAGGTCAGTTACGTCTTGCAGGGAACGACGGTCTGTTATTGTACATGTGTAAAAAACGACGGGTAAGTTAGTATACATTTTAAAGGGAATGCATGTTGTGTTAGTGTGATGTGTAGGAACGACAGGTCGTTTAGTGAAAAGTGTAGGAACGCGGTTGTTTTTAGTGTACATGAGAAAAGGGAACGCCAGGTCGTTTTAGGCACATGTTAAGGAACGACAGGTCTGTTAGCTTACATGTGTAGGGAACGACGGCCGTGTTAGTGTACGTTGGGAACGACTGGTTGTTTTAGGACAGTGAAGGGAACAACATATCGTGTTAGTGTACATAGCAGGAACACAGGGTTTAGTGAAAGGGGGGAAACGCAGGTCTGTTAGTTTACAATCGACAGAATGACGGTCGTGAGTGTAATGTTCAGGGAACGACGGGTCGTGTTATTACATGTGCAGGGAACGACAGGTGTGTTAGCGTACATGGCGGGGGACGACAGGTGGTTATTGAAAATGTGTGGGGAACGACAGTCATTTTAGTATACAGTGTAAGGAATGACACTGTTTGTGTGCATGGAGGGAACCAGGGGTGTTATAAAAATGTGTAGGGAACGACAGGTCGGTTAGGTACATAGTAGGGAACCCCGGTCAGAGGCACATGTGTAGGAAACAAAGGGTCATGTTAGTGTTCTTTTTTAGGGAACGACAGGTTATGTTAGTGAAAATTTGTGGGAAAACGACAGGTCATTTTTAATTACATGTGTAGGAAGCCAGGTCCTTTTTTAGTGCACATGTGAGGGAAGACAGTTTTGGTTAGCGTACTGTTGGGGAACAACAGGTCTTTTATTGTGCGGGGTTAGGAACGACGGGTCGCTTTTTAGGTACATGTGTATGTCAGGGGTTCGATGACGGGATGGGTAAAAACACTCCGAGGCGGGTTAGTTGTATAATTATAACGGAAATTTGGGAAGCACCATCAGCCCCCCTTTTTTTTTTGGCCCCCCGGGGGGTCTTTCAAAACATCTATGGTCACAGCAACGTGAATAAAGTAAGACACAACACGTTGGTAGTGAGTCATCTTGGAACTGGTTCTGGAAAGGTACACTGAGATGTAAAGATCAAAAGGGTTTTTTTGTGTACATTGCGGGGAAGACGGGTCTGTTATGTCATGTGCGGGAACGATAGGCGTGTTAGGTCGGAAAGGGGAAGACGATCATTTATTTTAAATGTATGGGGAACGACAGGTCCTGTTAGGTACTGTGTGGGGGAACGACAGGTTGTGTTAGCGAAACATTAAGGGAAGACAGGTCTTTTAATGTAATTGTAGGGAACGGCAGGGGGGAGTTGGTTCATGTGCAGGGAAAACAGGCATGTTGGGTTTTTTCATAATAGGGAACGCCCAGGCGTGTTGGCGTCTGTGTGGGGAGCGACAAGGTGTTTTATTTAAACATGTGCAGGGAACGACGGGTAGTCTGTGTAATGTGGGGGAACGACAGGTCGATTAGTGTTCAGGGTTAGGAACGACAAGTCGTGTTGTGTCTGTGCAGGGAAGACGGGTCGTTTATGTCATGTGGGGGGAAAACGACAATCATGTTATTTCAGGTTAGGGAACGACAGGTCGTGTTAGTGTACAGTGTAGGAACGACGGGTTTGTTGCGTACTGTGAAGGGAAAAACGACAAGCATGTTAATGTTATATGTAGGGAACGGAAAGGGGGATGTTGGGTTTCAGTGGGGGAACGCGGGCCGTGTTGTGTCTTTTGTAGGGAACACAGGTCGTTTTTGTGTACATGTGCGGGACGACAGGTCTGTTATTTTCAAACATGGGGAAGCCGGGTCGTGTTAGTGTACAAGTGCAGGGAACGACAAGTAGTGTTAGGTACAGTTAAAACAAAGGTGTGTTAGTGACATGTTGGGGAACGCGGTCGTGTTAGTGTACTGTGTGGGGAACGACGGTCAGGTAATTTTCTATTGGGGGAACGACGGGTCGTGTTAGTGTACATATGAGGAACGACAGGTCATGTTAGCGAAAAAAAATTTTAGGGAACAACGGGTAAAAGGGTTGTGTTAGTGTACTGTGTGGGGAACGACGGGTCGTGTTCGGGTACATAGCAGGAAACGAAGGTCTTTATTTTCATATCTGGGAAAATGACGGGGTCTTTTTAGCGCACATGGGGTAGGTGAACGACAGGCATGTTAGTGTACTGTAAAGGGGAAAGACAGGTCAGTTATGTTTTTTGGGGCAAGGGGGAAGCCAAAAAGGTCTTGTTATGCACAGTGTAGGAACACAGGTGTGTTAGCGTACTTATAGGAAACGACAGGTCGTGTTGTGTAATTTGTATGGAACGCCGGTCGGTTAGTGCACATGTGTAGGAACAACAGGTCGTGTTAGCGTCATGCGGGGAACACAGGTTGGTATTACTTGTGGGGAACGAAGGGTCTGAAAGTTTTTCTGTGTAGGGAACGACAGTCGTGTTAGGTACATCTGAAAAAACTCCAAGTCGTGTTAGCGTACATGTGTAGGGAACGATGGGTCGTGTTAGCGTACATGTGTAAGAACACGGTCGTTTTATGTACGGTGTGGAACATAGGTCGTGTTAGCGACAGTTTAGGGAACGATAGGTCAGTTAGGTTCATGGGGGAACGCCAGGCCGTGTTAGTGTACATGGTGGGAACGACAGGTTGTGTGAGGTACTGTGTAAGAACCAGGCATTTAATGTACTATTAGTGAACGACAGGTCATGTTAGTGTACATGTTTGGGGAACAACAGGTCATGTTAGTGCCATGTGTACGGACGCGGTCGTTTTAGTGTACATGTGAGGGAACCCCAGTCGTGTTGTGCAAATGTATAGGGCTTGGTGGCCTGGTGGTTAACGCTCTCGCTTCACACGGTGAGGGCCTGGGTTCGATTTCCACCCAGAGTAGAAACTTTGGAGTGTTTTCTTTCCACCTTTTGTCTATTTTCCCCCCATCAGTAAAATGGTACCGGGGTGTTAGTCGAGGGGTGTGGGTCGCATCCGGGGACACGCCCAAAGGGGCCTGGTCACAAAACCGGCCGCGGGGCGTTCCCCCCGG
Source organism: Cherax quadricarinatus (assembly GCF_026875155.1). Classification (NCBI taxonomy): domain Eukaryota; kingdom Metazoa; phylum Arthropoda; class Malacostraca; order Decapoda; family Parastacidae; genus Cherax; species Cherax quadricarinatus. The sequence goes on along the minus strand of NC_069472.1, from coordinate 3,352,820 downwards.
AATTTTCTCCCCAGATAAACAACAGGCTGTTAGGTACATTTTAGGGAACATAGGTCGTGTCGCTACTTTGGTAGGGAAGAAGAAGCCTTTTTGCGTACATGAGTGGGGAACTCCAGGTCGTGTTAATTTTCATATTTAAGGAACAACGGGGTCGGTTTTAGTGTACATTTTTGTTAGGAAACACTATGCAACAGTTAGGTATTTTTTTTTCAAAAATTTTTCGCCACACATAGGCTTTTTCAGTCGGTACAGAAATTGATAAAAGCAAGATACTTGAAGACGATGAAATCAGTCATCACCCTTAAGTTTATACCTTTTTAAATGTTCACTCTGTCAACACTGAAAAACAAGGGTATTTTGGGTACTGACCTGAAATCAACTTTTTCAACTTTACTTGTAAATGGCTGGTTTGAGAGGGACCTGACCTACAACGAAAACTTTCTACCTCTACACCCTAATCTCACCCCCTGGGGGATATGGCCCCACCCCTGTCACTTAAAATCCATATTGTTTCAGACATGAACAATCTTTTCTCCAACGGGAAAAAACTTACCACCTCAAAATTCAAGGGTGATGGACTGATTAATCGTCTTCAAGTATCTTTTTGCTTCTTCAACTATTCGTCTGACTGAAAAAGCCTACGTGTAGGGAAACGTTTCGAAAAAAAATCCCTAACTGTTCTATGGTTTACCAACAACCTGTCGGTACTTTATAACATTATATGTACAGTGTAGGGAATGGCAGGTCCTTTTCTTTTAGGTCACAAGAATGGGGGATACTGCATAGGCCTACTGGCTCATATGGGCAAGTTCTTCTCAAAACCACCCCCATCGGGTTCCAGACCAGGAGTGAACTCTTTTTCAGGGGAGGGGCTGACCATTCAAATATTTCTCCCCAAAGGGTTTATGGATTGTTAAAACCCTTATTACGTTATTTTTTTCCCTATGTATTTGACTGAAGATACCAACCACTGTATAGTGTCTAATCACACACCAATTTTTTTAAATACCTCGGGTACTAATCCAACGAATCTTTCATCATATTTATCTAATCTGATTTAAAGCTATCCGGGGTTTTTAGCCTCTATACCCTATGGGAAAGTTTGTTTCAAAACCTGAAAACCAAATCCCCTAAGCCTTTTCTAAACCCCAATTTATCAAATGTAACTCCATTATATTTTTTCTTGTTTTCAGTATCCTCAGAAAACATTGTATTTTTCGTATTCAGTTACCTTAAAAACTTCTGTGATATCTCTCATTCTACGCTCAAAATGAAGGTTTTAGGGGTTCTCAGTCTTCCTCACATGAGAGATTCCTTATAAACTTTTTCCTGAATCCGTAGTTCCCCAAATGAATTTACTCCATTATGTAGAAAGGGAAAACCAAAATGAGAACAAATGTAAGTGAGGCCTCACTTGTTCATAGAGCGTAAAAAAATTTTGGACTCATGTTTTCCTAACTTTTCATATAAATCCTGTATTCGGGCCCAACTGTCTTGGCTTTGTTTTAAAACAAAGAAAGAAGGAACCTGCAAAGGCCTATGCCCATGCGGAGCAGGTCCTGTCCCCCCCCCCCCGGGATAAGACCAAATGACCCACCCCCCGGATTATCCCCAAGGGCCCACCCATCTGGTCATTCCCACTCAAGGATGGAGCACTGCCCAAACCCCCAGCAGCAAACTAGTGGGCCCAACTCACACCCACCCACACCCCTCATTATTTATTAACCTATTTTTAAAACACACAACTTTTAGCTCAAAAAACGAACCGGGGCTTTTTCCCCCAACCTCACAACTCTTTTACCAAACCAGGTTTCCCCTATACCCTTTCCCTGATCTAATTTTTCCCAAACTTGAAACCTTGCTCGAGTCCGTTTTTTGGGCGGAAATTTTTTCACACACTATTTATCCTCTTTATTTTTCCCTGTTTCCCTTTTTAACCCTCGATCAACCCCCCCCTAATTCAAACGCCTTTCAGAGAGTGCAGATTCAGGCTCTCATCTACCCCTCATGGGGAAAGATTTCTGAACAGGGATCATCTTTGTCATCCTCTTTGACGTTTTCCAGAGCATTTAAAATCCATTCTGAAATCGGTGACCAAACTGAGGCATAGCTAAATGAGGCCTAACCAAGGATTATAGGTTAAAGAACAACCGAGGACTTCTATTATTTAACTTCTAATATGAAGCCAAGAATTCTTTAGTTTATTGCAAACACTAATCACGTTGCGGGTTTTGGGGTTTACTGCTAACCAGAACTCCTAATTCCTTTTCGAAATGGGTATATTAAGATGTATATTATATATTTTTATTTGTGGCTGGTTTTTTAAAACTGTCCAACATTTGAATTGCATTTTGTCATATTAAACTGCATCTGCCATTTCTCCGCCATTGCGTCGTCTTTTTCAAATCTCCTGGGTGCTCAAAATGCCCTCTTTAGAAGGTTTGGGGACGGCCTATTTTGGGTCATAGCATTTTTGCTTAGTCGCTTTTTTCCCTCATCTAGTCGTTTTTGTAAATTGGACAACAAGGGGCCCAACACTGACCCCTGGGGAACACCCGCTTGTGCGTGCCCCCTTCGGATTTCCCCCATTTTGCAAACCTCTGCTGTTTTTTTTGTCAGCCAGCCTCTCCCCGGGAAAAATTTTCCTCCTATTCCTGTCCCAAATTTTCCTAAATAGCCCTGGTGTGGAACTCATCGAAAACCCTTAGTGAACCCAATACACAATATCATTTTCATTCATGATTACCTCCTCAAAACCTTGGTAAAAAAAGTTAGAAAATTTCGTAAGACGGGAACGGCCCTTTGCAAAACGTGTTAAAATCATTAAATCAATCTGTCCCGTCAAGGGGGCTACAAACTGCTTCGGCAATTATTGTTTCCCTTAAATTTTCCCACTAGGGAGGTAGGCTTATTGGTCTAAGTTCGAAAAAAAGGGCCCGGGTCCCTCCCCTTTAAAATAGGTATCATTTGCCTTTTTCCATTTACCATTGCTTACCATACTTCAATCTTTTAACATTCTGTATGATCAGCTTACATCACCATTTTTTATAATTATGGGGGTTTTATTTTCATTCCCAAGGACTTGAACTTAAATGAATTGCATTTGAATTGCTCTTCCACTTTTAGACCGACATTAATTTGTCCAAATCCCCCTTGTATTCAGGGTGTTTTTCCTCAGAAACCACTATTAGCTTATTTTTTGTCATCAGCGGATTTACTCATGTCATTGTAATTCCCATCAAAAAGGCTTTAATGAAAATTCTGAAAAACAAGGCCTAAAATGATCCCTTGGGATGCCACTAGTGACCAGTCCACACTCAAACTTGACCCTATTAACTGAAACTCTCTGCCTCCTATTGGAAAGCCATAGCTTGACCCCCTTTTTAGAACTTTACCCCCTTTTTACCTGAGTGCCACTTGTCTTAGTTTTGTGGGGGTCTCTATCAAAGGCCTTGTTAAATCTAAAAAAACATCATATTACTACAAAATCTCCTGCTTCAAATGTTTTTTTGAAGAAAATCAGTAAATTTGTCAGGAGGAACGACCTCATGGAATCCCATGCTGAGATTCATTAATAAATTATGCTCATCAAGTGACTTCTAATAAATCTGCTATAATTTAATTGAAACAGTTTGCCCCTAAGATCAGGATTATTGGACAAAATTTAAAAAAGGGGAAATTACATTAACCAAACGTTGGATGTATCTCCTGTGTAAAAACAGGGAAAAGGGTGATAGCCCTCGGTGTATACCGGAGAGGGTATACCTAGGTATATACGCTAGAGGTGTACAGAACCATCCCACGGGGTTTTTCGTGTCTTTACGATTTCGTGAGCAGGGTGTAAATCTTCAGTGTTTTATAACCCCGAGCATTCTGGTTAGGGGTGTACAGGTGCCATGCGGGCTTAATGCCAATTCAGGTTTCTGAGGGGGCAAGGGGATATTTTTTGGGCATAATTTCCCCTCGGATGCCTGGTGTTTGTGTTGTGTGTGTGTGTGGTGGTGTGTGTGTGTGTGTGTTGTTGTGTGTGTGTGTGTCTCACCTAATTTACTCACCTAATTGTATTGCAGGGGTCAGACTCACTCCGGGCCCCCACCTCTTCACTAAAACGCTACGGGTCCTTCTCTACCACTGCCCTTCTTTAAAAGGTCTGGTAAAAATTACACTTTCATTTTCCCCTACGCCAAAAAAAAAAACTCTCAGATTCCCTCAATCAACATTTGTTAAACGTCTATGACCCCCCCGATCCAACAATTTAAACTCTTGGAAAGGGAAGATATAAACAAGCTTGAAGTTATTTTAAAACAAGCACAACTCGAAGTAACCACCTAACTCCATAACCCCCAATCATCAAGAAGCCTGTAGCCCCCCTATCACCACCAAGTCTCATTTTTCCCCTAAACAAGATCAGTCAGCCTTTGCGGGTTCTAGTCCTTCTACGTCGTCCTTGTCAGGTTTTTTCCCAGGCTTAGCAGTTGGTCTAGTCTTTCTCTTCCTCTTTCAACCAAACATTTCTTCACTTTCTATTCTTTCAACCTGCCCCCCACTGCCCCTCCCCCCCCCCTCTGGGTCTTTCCTGAGATCCGTTTTGTTGTTGTTTTTGTCCTCTCCCCCCCTGCCCCATGACCCTTACATCCCTCTCTTAAAGGTGTTTGGTTTCCCTGCCTCCACTACATCGCTCGCCAACTGTTCCATTTCCTGATCACTCATGACTGAAGAAATGCTTCCTAACACCCCTTTGACCACGAGCTTAAATTCCCAAGAGTGCCCCCTTTTTCTGTGTCCCCCCTCGGGAACAATTGTTTCTGTCCACCTTGCTTTTTTCCACGCAGTATTTCGTATGTCGTTATAGTCTCCCTCCCCCTCCGTCCTCCGTGTCGTCGGGCGGATTTCCCTTTAACCTTTCTTCGTAGGGCATGCCCCCTTTGCTCTGGCACTTACCCTTTATGCAAACCTTTTCACATTCTCTAATTTCTTAACGTGCTTGACCCCGGGCCCCGGGTTTCAAACTGGTGCTGCATACTCCAGTATGGCCTACGTACACGGGTACAAGTTGAAAGATTCCTTCCTTAGGGATGGAAAGCAATCTCAGGTTTACCAGGCCCCCATATGTCGCAGTTACTGGTTGATGTGTGCTTTCGGAAACGTGCTTGGGGTTATCTCACGCCAAGACTTCCCCTTGAGCGAGGGTTGCAGTCGTTGGGACACCTAGCCATGCCTGTCGCGGTCCCCTTTTTTGCCCTTCCCCCTCTTTTGACTTTGCATTTTGGTAGGGTTGAATTGGAAGCCCGTTCTGGGCCCCGTGTCCAGCCTGCCAGGTCTTTTGAGGCCTTCCTGATTTCTCATCTGATTTTAATTCCCTCATATTTCACATCATCTGCGAAAGGGATACCTCTATCTATCCGTTCTATCATTCATTCAAAAATATAAAAATGCACTGGGCCAAACCGCCCCTGTGGGACCCGCTCGTCACAGGGACCCGTGTGATACCCCATCACGTCCCCTGTCTTTTTTTTTCCCCCCTTCAGGTATTTTCTGATACTCAGCGCCCTTCCCCTTTTTACGCCATGACCCTAGTTTCTGCACTAATCTCTTGTGAGGAACTGTGTCGAAGGCCTTCTTGCAGTCCAAGAAGATCAAACAACCCACCCCCCTCTCTGTCTCTTACTTCTTTTATTTATCATAAAACCCAGAAGGTTTTGTGTGTGTTGGGGTTGTTTTCATATGTACACGGCTGCCACCTAGGTGTCAAGCATTCAGACACCTGTCACCCCGCCTGGTTGCTGTGTTGGGTTTTTGGGGTCTACACAAATTGAGTTATGGCTTAAAACCATCTACACGTGGGGATTTTGGGGGTTGGTATTTTTACTACACGAGGGGCCCTTAAAGCTGCATGTTCCCCCCCTTTCCCACCAATCAAGAAACTTTATCAAAATATAAATTTAAAATAAATTTAAGTGTATTTTAAAAGTGAATTTAAAGGCTGTATTTACAGTGGGTATACACAGAGTTTACGGGGTAATGTCGTCCGAAAAGGAAAAACCATTTTAAAATTTAAGTCCTTTCTCAATTTTTCTTATTGTTTAAAAATATATTTTTTTATTTATGTTAATGTAAAAAATTAATATTTTTTTTCCAGAAGAACCTTTGGAAACTTTCCTAACCTTATTATAACAACTCAATTTAATTTTTGCCTAATCCAACTTATATCTTAAAAAGGTTTTAAAAATTTAATAATAATAATCCAATCCAGCTAAATATGTTTTAGATAAGTTTAAATAATTTAATAAAAACATAAAAAATTTATTTTTTTCGTTAGGGTTTACCGATTTTTGCAAAATTATTGCATCTCCCAATTTTTGCTTTTTTATTCGACAAGAAGAGCGTTTCTATTTAGCCAAAATAGCAACTTTTACCTATTCGGCACGAATAAATACGCGAGGTGTGGGGATTGGTTGGTATCCACTCCCAGCCACCTTCGCTCCTCCCTTCCAGCCCTGCCCACCCTTTCCCCACCCTTCCTACCCTGCCCCCCCCCCCTCACCCCAAACCCCTGCAGTTTTCCATCCACCTTATGATGCCAACTTGTTCCTTAATGCAATTAGACGAGGGTGAAAACCCCGCGGAAAATTAAGCATATTGATAAATTATCAACAGCAGTCTCCTCACAAATTATTCACGTTGACGGTTTGTTCAAACAATCCCTGGTGCAGCGGTAGTACTTTTCTGTCATACGATGAGGCTAAAAAATATTTGGGGCACGCATCAATAAAAAACTGTTTGCCATTTTCCTTTCCCTCAAATGCGTCCATGATCTAAGGTTGATTCTCTATCTCCATAAATGCTCTAAAATCATTAATTAAATTGTGGCGCTCGTATCAGAACCCGAACAGGTATGAAAAGATTTGGCTAGAGTCAGAGGGGAATACTGTGTTTTCCCTCTCACATGGTCTCAATTAATTAAACTGATGAAAATTTGGTAATTGTTCTTTCAGAAGAGGGTGGGTTACAATCTTTGGGTTGTCAGTTAGCATTTGAGAACATAATAAAAAAACTTCAATGATTTTATTGACTTTAGACTCAGGGGGATTGAATGTCAGTCCATTTTTATCATTCTATCATGCAGGAGGCACATTCTATGGTGCATCCCCAACAAAATAAGCCACTCTTGATGTCACTACCCCCGGCCGGGGGGGGAAAGGCTTAAAAAACACCACCCCAGAAGTGACCAAAAAATTCACATCCTGCGTCATTTATGTACTGAATGTGATAAAATTAATGATTTTAGAGACAAAATCACCAAAATGTTCAAGAAATGGCAAGATTTTTCCACAGTGGTAATTACGACCATTTGGAGAAAATACTCTGACTTTGCTCATTAAACATTACCACAAAGTGTGTGTGTGTGGGTATACCACCTATTGTATCATCAAATTTGGGTTCAGGGGTCAAGTCACAGCTCCGGCCCCCCGCCTCTTCAAACCCGGGCCCCTAGGGCCCCCTTCCCCTCCGGCTTTATCATACCTCCTGTTAAAGCTATGTATTTGGGCCTGCCTCCACTAAATCGCTTTCCCCAAATATTCTAACCCTTTCCGATACTGTGTGACTCAAGAAATACTTCCTAAATCCCGTGATTTATTGAGTATTCAACTTCCAACTGGACCCCCTGTTGCCTGTCCCCCTCTCTGGAATATTCTTTTTTTTGCACGTTGTCAATTTCCCCTCAGTATTTTGTATGTCTTACATGTCCCCCCCCTATCCTATTGTCCTCCAGGGTCATAAGGTCGATTTCCCTTAACCTCTCCTCATAGACAACCCCCTTTGTTCCGGGAAGTTTGTTGCAACCTTTGCACTTTTTCCTGTTTCTTTTTCGTGCTTGGTGGTGTGGGTTCCAAAATGGTGCTGCAATGGGTTAATGTACACGTAAGGGTCCTGAACTTCCTTATTAAGAAATCGGAATGCTGTTCTGAGGTTTTTCGGGGGCCCGTATGTTAGAGCAGTTATTTGGTTTTATGCCGCCTCAGAGATTGCCGGTGTTATCCCCCCCCAAGATCTTTTTTTTTGAGGATGTTTTTTCTCTCCGTCCCCTACGTACTCTTTTTCTGTGGTCTTCTTTGCCTTCCCCAATCTTCATGTCATTGCACTTGGTGGGGTTGAACCCGGAGCTGTGGCTGGACAGGCCTGCGCCCCGTCCCAACCCTTTTTAATTCTGCTGGTCCCCCGTCCGATTGAAAATTTTTCCCTCAAAACCATTATTGCAAACAGGGGACACTCTGGAGCTACTCCCTTTTCATTTCAAAATACCAGAAACAGCACCCTTCCCAGGGCTGACCCTGTGGAACCCCCCGTCACAGGCCCCACTCGACATCTCACCACGCACGATGACTCGCTTTTGTCTTCCCTGACATATTCTTTGATCCACTGTAGCGCTTTCCCCGCTTACCTCCATTTTTGCACTAATCTCTTGTGTGGAACTTGTCAAACCTTTCTTACAGTCCGTGAAAAATCTCTACCCCCCTTCTCTTGTTGTCTTATCTGCACCCGTCATAGAAACAATAAAAGGGGCAATCAAGATCTTTAACATGTCGAATTAATACCGAAAAACACCAAAGAGTGACTAAGAAAAAAATAAAAAAAATGTTAGTAGCAATAAACAACAAAGTTCACAAAACAGATACAAAAGCTTAACTTACATATTCATACAAAATGTTTTTGGCTACTCTTTTAATTTTATACTTTTTGTTCTCTGTAAAATTTATTTGTAGGTATTACCTTTGGATTTCAAAAAATACTTTATACATAAACATTTTTTAAAGTAGGCACTGATAAACCACTTATTCACAAAAATAAAATAACATCCCAGGAGATCAGTTTACGATGAACAGAGTAAAAGTACCGAAGATAGGTGCCAAAAACTCTACCCCAATTTTTACTATCGGGAGATACTAAAAGGGGATAAATATCGACACGATGGAAAAATAGACAAAAAAAGTATGATGCATGGTGTCTTCCTCGTCATCAAAACAATGTTCTCACTGTTGTGTAATAAAAAAATACAACTTGCAATTACCATACACCCAAAGACCATTGCTTTTTTACCCTAATATTTCCCTTATACCCCGAAAACTTTTGCCTTCCAAACCTGTAACACTGTCAAAAAAAAACTATCCATAACAGAAAATATCCATTTAACAAAAATATATAAATTTGAGCTGTTTAAAGCCAATCCAAGGTGTTACAAAAAAAAAGGAGAAAAAAATCAACAAAAACTGTGATTAAATACAGTAAAAAATGATTGGTATTATGTAAACCCAAAGAAGAAAAACAACTGACAACAAATTTTCAATTTTGTTTGTTGGCAGAGTTTAAAATATTGGGTTTGTTTATAACCAAAACCCTTTACTCCCTTCAATATTACATAGGTTTAGTTTTCCACCTGCTGAAGCTTCACCTCTGTATTACGTTCCACTTTGTATAAATGTTCAACTCATCCACCTGGACCAGCTCCAGCATAAAAACTATGGAGAAAAATAAGTTACATATATTTGGTTTAATATTGTAGTAGTCCCACCAACATCCAAACTCTACCTTTTAAAATACTTTCCAAATAAAACAGATCAGAGTTGAAACCCAAAGTATATTAAATACAGTAATGAATAGGAAAATAATTGCAAAAAATTTCCCCATTTCTTTTCCATACCTGAATTAAATCCATAACAAGCTAACAAGACTTGATGAAGCTCTTGTAGTGCTTACAAAAGGATTACAAGACATGATAAATCTTTTTATAAGCAAAAAATTAATTGAAAAAAAACATGCACAGCCACAGTTTTTTAAAGCTCTAGCTGTAAAACACGCCTTGATAAAACTAAATGGAACAAAACTTGGTACACGACAAAATAAAAAACGAAAATTTTTTAATAACTTTAAACCCGTTGATGAACAACAGGGGAGATGTAAGATAAAAACAGGTGAAGAGTAAGACAACAGGTGGAAAAGAAAAATAAGATAAAGCAACAGGTGAAGATGTTTAGATAACAACGGGGAAGATGGAAAATGAACAACAGGGGAAGATGGGAAAATGAAAAACAGGGGAAGATGTTTTGTGAACAACGGGGAAGATGTTAGATGAAAACAGGTAAAATGGAAGATGAACAACAGGTGAAGATGTAAAATGAACAAAGGGGAAGATGGAAATGAACAAAGGTGAAGATGGAAAGAACAACAGGTGAAGAGTAAGATGAAAAACAGTGAAGATTTTAATAACAACAGGGGAAGATTAAAAGAACAAAAGGTGAAGAGTTAAGAACAACAGGGAAAATGGGAATGAACAACGGTTAAGATGTTAATGAACAACGGGGAAGATTTGATGAACAAAAGGGGAAGATAAAAGAAAACAACAGGGAAGAAAGTAAAAAACATGAGATGGAAGGAAAAAAAAGGTGAAGATGGAAGATGAACAACAGGGGAAGATGTTAGATGAACAACAGGTGAAGTGTAAAATAACAACAGGGGAAAATTTAGAAAAAACAAAGGTAAATGAAGATGAAACAAAAGGGAATGTAAAAAAAAACAGGTGAAGATGGGGGATGAACAACAGGGAAGATTGGGGGGAAAAAAAGGTGAAAAGTAAAGAACAACAGGTGAATGGAAGTTGAAAAAACATGAAGATGGAAGAGAACAACAGGTGAAGTTAAGATGAACAAAAGGGAAGAGTTAGATAACAACGGTGGGAAAAAAGATGAACAACGGGAAAAAGTTTGATGAACACGGGATTAAATGAACAACAGGCGAAGATGCAAAATGAACAACAGTAAAAATGTTAGATGAACAACAGGGGAAGATGGAAAAAGAACAACAGGTAAAAAATAAGAGAAAACGGGAAGTGTTGATGAAACAGGTGAAGATGTACAAAACCTTCCTGAATAATGAAGGTATTTACAACCCAATATACCTCCATGTTAATTGTGACCATAGAGTGGTTCATGGGACCAGTAAAACCCGTGATATACAACCCCGTTTTAGTATCCAACTTGATAGTGGGAAATTAAATAAGAGTTTTTAAAATATTTGTAAACGTTTTGTTTTCTGCCTACATATTTACTGACTATAAAGTTTAGGTTCCAACACTACTTGCTGATGTAACATTACATTTGATAACATTACACTAGCATAATTCTTCTCAAACCCTTTTATTAATTTATTATGTCGGAATGTGATATGCAATGGTTTGGGAATAATAGAGAGAGATGATAAAAGGTTAAAGAGATGAAAGTAAGTTTAGGTAGGACAGCAGAGTGATGAGATGAATAAAGGTGATAAAAAGAGGGGACAACTACAAATAATTTAGGGGTCTGTTATTTGTATGTTGATGAATTTTTCAGGAATTTTTACAAGTTATTATGAATGTTGATGAATCTCAGTGTACATGTTATTATGATTTTGATGAATCTCAGGTGTACATGTTTTTTATGTATGAATGAGTATCACATGTATATGTTATTGCTATGGATGAGTGTAAGAAACTTATAAATATCTCCGTTTCTGGTGTTTAGTAAATGAAATTGTATATAATATAAATATATATATAAATATTAAAAATATATATATATATATATATATATATATATATAAAATTATATATATATATATAAGGTTGGGAATAAATATATACAAAAATATTTAAAATGAATACAATTAGAAAGTAAATTTTTAAAATTAAAATAAAATAATTTATATCCTAATTTATAAAATTTATAAATTAACTTTTATTATTATATATTAACTAAAATTATATAATTAAAAATTAAATAAATATAAAAAATAAAAAATTAATATTTTTATTTTTAATTTTTTTTTACAGGGGTTTACATTAATGCAAAAAATTATTAATATAAAAATTTATATATAAAATTTTATATATATATAATATATTTTATATATTTTATATAATTAATATATTTTAAAAAATTTTTATAATTTTATATATTTTAATATCTTTTCTTTCAACACACCGGCGTAACCCCCCCAGCAGGGTGGCCCAAAAGAAAAAAAGGAAAATTTCTCCTTTTCTTTTAGAAATAAAACGGGAAAGGGGGGTTCTAGCCCCTTGCTCCCGGGCATTTTAGTCGCCTTTACAAAGCATGGTTACGGAGGAAAAATTTCTTTTTCAATTTCCCCCATGGAGGAAGAGGAAATAAACAAGAACAAGAACTAGTAGAAAATAAAAAAAAACCCGGGGGGTGGTATATATATGTTGTAATGTATGTTTTGTACCTAAATGAAGAAAAAAGTAGCAAGACTACCCAAATCTTGCGTGTTTGTGAGACAGTAAAAAAGTGACATTACAATCGGAGAAAATCACTGTGAAAAAAAATTCGTAATTTTTTTTCATTTTCTCTTCCGGGTAATACGGAAATCACGAAAGCGGTTGGAATTTTTTCTATTTTTTTTTAGGGGGGTTCTGCATAATGTATATTATATATATATTTAAAAATATTAATAAAATAAAAAAATATATATATATATATAAATATAAATTATTTTATATTATATAAAAATTATATAAAAATTAAAAATTTATATTATATATATAAAAATATATAAAAATTTAATATATAATATATATATATTTATTATATAAAAAATATTAAAAATTTATATGTCGGCCGAAAAGGCAGAAATTGCCTCTTGGGTTAAAAAGCAACGCTCATCTTGCCATATGGACAAATAAAATTTGTGTATCAAATTTTCCCCAAAAAATTCTGAACCTAACGAAAAAAATATGTTTCACTGGGTTTTTTTTATATTAAATTATTGAAAAAATATCTAAAATTAATAGTTGGGTTTGGGGTAAAATAAAATTTTTCTTTTTATAATAAAAGGAGGGGAAGTTTTCTATGATTTTTTATGGGGCAAAAATTAAAAATTTTTTCTTAACATTACTGAAAAAAAAATACTTTAAACGATAAGAGAAATTTTTAGAAAGGACTTTTAATTTTAAAAGAAATTTTTGCTATTGACCATTTACATATTCGGGACACATAATATATATATATAAAAATATTAAATATATAATATATATTAATATATATATATATATTATATATAATATAATATATAATATCCAAATGTTGGTTTGCAGATTTTAAAAAAGTTTTTAGAAATTTTTTTTAAAAGGTTTGGAAAAGATTTCTTTGTATGAAAAAAATTATTTTTTACCAAAGAATCTTAAAACCTTTAACCCCAAGGGGAATCAAACATTTTTTAGAAACCCCAATTTTTTAAAACGTTTTTTTCCCGTTTAAAAAACTAAACAAAAACAAATTAAAACCAAAATTCCAAATTAAATAACATTTTTT
>NC_069472.1:3313889-3338959 GCF_026875155.1 Cherax quadricarinatus | reverse complement strand
CAGTATAGAAACGAAAGGCCATATATAACAGAGAAGGCCAGAATAACAAAAAGGGCCCATATAGTAACAGAAAAGGGCCATATAGTAACACAAAAGGGGCCAGTATAGTAACACAAAAGGGCCATATAGTAACAGAGAAGGCCATATAAGTAACAAGAAAGGCCAGTATAGTAACAGAGAAGGCCAGTATAGTAAAAGAGAAGGCCAGTATAGTAACAGAGAAGGCCAGTATAGTAACAGAAGGCCAGTATAGTAACAGAGAAGGCCAGTATAGTAACAGAGAAGGCCAGTATAGTAACAGAGAAGGCCAGTATAGTAACACAGAAGGCCAGTATAGTAACAGAGAAGGCCAGTATAGTAACAGAGAAGGCCAGCATAGTAACAGAGAAGGCCAGTATAGTAACAGAGAAGATCAGTACAGCAACAGAGAAGACCAGTATAGTAACAGAGAAGGCCAGTATAGTAACAGAGAAGGCCAGTATAGTAACACAGAAGGTCGCTTCTTCGCTTCTAATGACCAGAGCTTTGGTAAGATGGGGAAGGAAGAAGGATGGGTAAGGATGGAAATATTGGAAGAGGGTTGGAGGGGGGGAGAGGTAGGATATAAAAGGTAAGTGGCCCAACCACTTTGGTGTAATTTAAAAAGTGTAATTTGAATTGATAAGATTATTTTTTAAGAGGTATAATACTAACCCATCAGAGTCACATAAATATAATAGGTATATAAGTACATGACTCTGAATTGGTTGTAATTATACAAGTTGCAATTTTTTTTTTTTTTTTTTTTTTTTTTTTTTTCGCGATTGCACAACGGATATTTATACGACAGGAAAGGCAATATTTTCTGGCCAGTTTATGAGCCCGTGACAATAGCTTCTTAATGGTGGTGTCCAACCATAGTCAATAGCATAATTTTACATTAGAAAGTTATTTAAGATGTCTCCCTAATTGGGGGCGATGATTTTTTCAGTATACATAGAAGGGTTCTGGTGGTATCCAATCTTCTTCGTCAGGTAAGTTGCTCAAAATCATGGGTCGAGGGTAATCGTCTTTATGAATAAAACGACGAACCCTCTGTGGGAGAGTCATTCTTTGAGTCCTGTGAGGTGGAGTATTGATGGTGTAATCAGTGGTATTTATCACTTGTATAGGATGTTCTCTATCTGGCATGTATAGTTCTTGCATTGTATAAAGTTTTTCTTTTTAGGGTGTCAAGGCGTACATTTATGGCAGTGATATCTTGTTGTGTGTGTAAATCTGCCATTTTAACTCTGTCTCTCCTCCTGGTATTGGTAATAAATCGAAGAGCTCTATTCTGGACCCTTTGTAACCGTAGCAATGTTGGTCTTTGTTGTTAATGATATTGGGACACAAGGGTATTCAAGTATAGGTCTTATTATCATTTTATACAGATGTTTTTTGACATGTTGAGGGGCTTGATTGAATCGAAAGAGTCTGCTAAAACCGGCTTTGGCTGTGTTGATCTTTTTAGTTACATGAGATGTCGAGTGGAGCAGCCTGTCTATTTCATATCCCAAGATCTTGTTAGGGTTTCTAATGGCTACAGGTGTACCTCTGATGGAGATACCCCCTTTATCTTCAATGGTTGATGCAAAACATCCTATCGTGCTAACAAGGACCTTGTCAGGATTAGTCGTAATTCTCCATTTCTTCTCCCAATTAGATGTTCGACGAAGTTCAATATTCATTTTTTCTATGACTCTCTCATACTTGTATTTTCCTGTAACTGGAGTTGATGAGACGACATGAATAACATCATCTGCAAACTGTGTCACAATTGTGTCATTAAACTCTGGTTGAGGAAGGTCATTCACATAAATGTTAAACAGAAGTGGACTGAGACAAGAACCTTGTGGGACACCAGCCGTCGGTATAAAAGGTTCTGTCGACTTGCCATGAAAGGTGGGAATGATTTTTCTTTGAGTTAAGAAATTATAAATTACTCTGAGAAAAGTCCAGTTATGGTCTGGTAGGTCAATGAGTTTGTATATAAGGCCATCATGCCATAAGCTATCAAAAGCTTTATGAACATCTCTGGTGGCAATTAAGGCAAGATTGCCCTGCTGTTTTAGACTTGCTACAGTGTCAAAAATAAACATTATTGCATGATTGGTACCTCTATGTGTTCTAAAAGCCAAATTGTTTTTCAGTAAACAAGTGATTAAACTCCATATAGTAATTCAATCTGTTGGAAATGACTTTTTCAAGAACTTTTCCATGACTTCAAGTAAAGATATAGGTCTATAGTTCCCAGGTTGGTGGATGTCTTTATTGGGTTTAGCAAGAAAGATCATTCTAGCAGTCTTAAAAACAACTGGAAAATGTCCTGAGAGCCAAGATGGCTTTAAGATATTTATCCAAGGACTGTTTTGCAATTTCTAGGTAGGTACTTTATTTGTTTCATCGTTATTCCAGAGAGGCCAGGGGCTTCTATTTCTCATTCTTCCAATAACCTGACTTATCTCTAGTAATGTAATAAGTCTAGTAAGCGGGTGGGTATCTTCAAGAGTTGAAGTATCGATGGTAGTAGTGGTTGTAGATCATCCAAGTTCTCATCTCTCCATTCATTTACTAACTGATAATGATTATTATTAAATTGACGACTGTTATTGTGAGAGAGAATTTTCTCCCATACTTCACCCATCAAATTAGCCTGGTCCTGTGGATCGTCAAGTTTAATTTCAACATCTTCATCATCCTCATCAGTGAAGGTATGAACTAGGTAGTTAGGAGCCTTGTGCTTTGCCCCTAAAAGTTGTCGGATCTTACTCCAAATTTTGCTGTTCACGTTTATATTTGATTAGCTTGAAGAACTAAAATTTCCATATGTCTCGTTGTGTTGACTAATCATGTTAATTAATTCGTGCCTTAATCGGTGCAGTGTAGCTGCTGGTGGTTGTCGCGTTTGAAGATGCCTTCGACATTCTGCTTGATAATTTCTTAAAGTGTCTCTAATTTCTCTATTAGGTTTATATTGTTGGTATAATCTTCGTGGAAGCTAATTGGCAATTTGCATTGGTAGCTTCAATTATTCGATGTGCAGGGACCTGATTGCATCATCAATTGCACTGGAAGGTAGATTTTCCAAAGACACAATTTCATCTTCACCCAGAAATGCCCTGAAGGGGTCAAATCCTAGGGTGTTAAGATTGGGTTTAGGAGGTACAGGTATTCTAAATGGAGAAGTTTGTAGTTGTATTATAACAGGGATATGGTCAGATCCTACATTTCCACCAGGAGATATACGACAGTGAAAGATGTCACAGTCTCTGTTTGTCAGTACAATATCTGGTGTTCCTGGATGAGGTCCAATGTACGATTTGAATGAATGGGCCTTGAAATGACAAGTTTCTAGCTGTCATGATAATTAAAGAGTTGTTTTCCTTTTAAGTCACCCAGTGGAATACCAGCTCCACAGTTGAAGAGGGCAGGGTGATGAGCATTAAAATCTCCAGCTAAAATGTTGGAAATATTTCTGCTTAATATCCTATGTAGAGGAATTGACTCTATATATGGCTGTCTCGGGGGAAAATATCCAGTTGCTATTACTAGTTGTCCATGCGACGTTGTTAGTTCTATTGCAAGAATGTTATCTTCATCCACATGAATATTTTTAAATGTATATCCTAATTTAACCAAGATGGCTACACCACCAAACTGTCCTCTCGATTTCTCAACAGTACAGTATCCACGTAATTTAATATGTTGATCAACTCTTGCAGCTGTCTCGTTCAAAAGTATAACATCAGGATTGTAGTTATGTAGTTCAACCTCAAGAAGGTAACGGTTATTGAAGAAATGTTGAACATTAAGTTGGAAAATTGTAATCCCCATTATTGCTTTTTCTTCGCTCGTACACTGCGTTCTGAACGCCTGCAACTAATTTCATGTGTTATATCTATACTATCCCTGCTGGACTCGTCAATAGAAGGGAACTTTTGCGTGGATGCTTGTGTATTAACAATGCCATCATCTTCATCATCACTAGAGGCAGTAATATTAACAGACTCATTAGAATCATTAGAATCGTTAGAGTCGTTAGAGTCATCATCATGAAACTGAGGTATGCTATACTCAGTTTCAGGAAGCAGAGGCTCGTGAGAGTTAATGGGAGACTGTGTAGGCTCCAAGTGAATATTAGATAGGCAAGGTGAGTTACCTTGGGAAAGTTCCTGTTCAACAGGTTCAGCTACAATAGCGGGAGAGTAGGCACACCACTTTCTGGGGCATTGTTATGTTCAGGTGTTGACTTTTCGGGTTGAGAAGAGTTGACAACCTGGGTTTGCGGGGAGGGCGATCCATGGGCCAGGGATGACTTAGGCTTATTATTAGATGTAGAGTATGGTACATACTTCTTGTTATGAGAAGGCTGGGTCATAATGGCCTTCACATTTTCAGGGATAATGATGGGAGTGATCCCATTAGCCTTTAACATATCATTTAAAACACGAGAGCAGAGTTGAATATCACCACCAGCTGTGTCTTTGGCCACCAAGTACATTAGTTGTGCTCTCATTATATCCCCGTCTGTGGATACCTGAGACACATGAGATGCGACTGAACCTTGTTGTTGTGTCTGTTGTAAGTGAGGGTTAGATTGGTGCGCTCCAAGAGGGGCAGAATTCCAAACATTGGAACCATTGGTAGAGACCTGAGGAGTCCCACTTGATCCAGGCAGAGCTGGGAAGGAAGTTTGGGACATGGTTGGCGGTGCCTGGGGAGTGGTCTTCTTAGAAGTGGATAGTTTCTTGGCGTCAAGAATTTTCTGCATTTCCTTTTTTCTTTCAGGACAAATAGCAGAAACAGCATGATGTTTTCCATTACAGAGGACACATTTAGGTGAATTTTTATTGGTACAATCACGATAGGAATGTTGGCCAGAGCAAATGCTACAAATTTGCCCTTGTGTACTGCATTTGTTGTTGTTATGACCAAAGGCATAACACTTGAAACATTGTGTCACACTGACAAAACGTTCCATAGAAATTTGGTCAGATGTGCATCTGGTACTGAAACATTTGAAGCCATTTTGACACACAAGTTTGGCCTCCTCAGGTGTCTCGAGTATTAATTTTAAGGTTACCTTATTGTTGTTGTGATTCGAGAATTTGTGTGCTTTCTACAGCCTAAGGTCAGAATTCTCAGCATTAATGTTATCAACAATTTCATTAACAGTGCTGTGTTTCATAAAACTGTTGATTCTGGCCACAAACACAGTCCTCTGAGCTTGATAGCTCTCAGGTGCAATTGGGATAACACCAGAAGTCTTCAGTTTATCCAAGACATCATGCTTTAGGAGTTGAAGTAACTCTTCTTCCGAAGAGAGGAGAAGTACTGCTCCAGCGTGGGTTTGAAAAACATCCACTGGAGCAACAGTTGAATTAGAGCAAATACATTTGAGAATGTCTTTCATGGACATTTGATTTCCATCAGTGCGTAATCTTACACGAATCCTCGCCATGATGCCTGGGAAGGTGCATCTGGCAGAGGAGTTGCTTAACAAAAAGGTATCTTTCCTTAATGTTAGCCTAACATCCTATTTCAGCGACTTATGAAGGTCAGCCCCTAAGATAGCCTACCCTCGAGTAGTGAGGGGAAAGGGCCCAAGGCAAAGATCGGCTGGATTTTAAAAAACCACACGGGCTACCAGATGGTCAAAATGCCTTGTGTTAACTCGCCAAAGCGAAGTTGCCGAAAAATAAGAAGATAGGACAGTCAGAAGGATAGCAATGTATGTAGTGTGTTAAGTGTGTGGCCAGTGTTGTTGTATGGGTGAGGGAGGATGGGAAGGATGGGGGGATGGGGATGAGAGGGGTGAACAAGCAAGCAAGTCACCGCCTTACCCTCTTGATGGGATGGGGCTCGAAGTGACTGCAAGCAAGTCTCCTCTCAGCTCTGGTGAAGAACTACTCAGGATAACCCAAGTAAATTCTCGAGCAACAGTGTTCAGAGTTGCTCAGCTGACGAGCGGGAACGACGACGTCTTCTCTCCACGGTGGCTGGGCTGTATCTGTCTGTCTGTATCTGTATCTGTATTCTGTGTGTATTTTGTATCAACACAGAAGGCCAGAAATTGTCCCACAGCGAGAAAGGCAGTTATATGTAACAACAGAGGGGCCAGTATAGTAACAGAGAAGGTCAGTATAGTAACACAGAAGGCCAGTATAGTAACAGAGAAGGCCAGTATAGTAACACAGAAGGCCAGTATAGTAACAGAGAAGACCAGTATAGTAACAGAGAAGGCCAGTATAGTAACAGAGAAGACCAAGTATAGTAACACAAAGGCCAGCATAGTAACAGAGAAGCAGTATAGTAACAGAGGATCGCTGAGCGAGTCGCGAGAGCGATGAGCGAGAGAGTGCGGAGAAGACCAGTATAGTAACAGAGGAAGACCAGCTATAGTAACTGAGAATGACCAGAATAGTAAACAGAGGAAGACCAGTACAGCAACAGAGAGACAGTATAGTAACACAGAAGGCCCGAGTATAGTAACACCCGAAGCCATTATAGTTAACACGCAGGCAGTATAGTAACACAAGGAAGGCCAGTATAGTAACAGAGGAAGGCCAGAATATGTAACAGAGAAGACCAGTACAGCAACAGAGAAGACAGTATAGTAACAGAGAGGCCAGTATGTAACCAGTATGGCCAGTATAGTAACAGAGAAGACCAGTTATAGTAACAAAAAACCCCCAGTGGGAAGGCCAGCTATCGTAACAGAGAAGACCAGTATAGTAACAGAGAGAGAGGGGAGATAGAGTGGAGAGGAAGACCAAGTACAGTTTTGGACTCTAAAGGTTTAGAGTAAGTAGAATAGTAAGCAAACAGCAGAGAATAAAGAAGAAAAAAGACCAGTTCAGTATAGTAACAGAGAAAGCTAAGGGAAAGGAAGAAAAAAAGGAAAAGACCAGTAAGTTAGAGAAGAAAGAAGAGAAAAAAAGAGCTGTTTTTACTGCAAAAACAGAGGAACAAGAGAAGGGAAGAAAAAGAAGGAAAAAAATAGAATAAAAGACCCAGTGTATATGTACAGAAGAACTCTAGAAGGCCAGTTTATTAGTTGAAGGCCAGTCAGTCCAGTTAGTTTTTAGTTTTATAGTAACACAAGAAGGCCAAAGGTTATAGTAGAAGTAACGAGAGAAGAAGAGGAAGAAAGAAGACCCAGTTTATAGTTAACAGGAGGAAAAGACCAAGTTTAAGTACAGGCAACAGGCAGGGAAAAGAAAGAATACCAGGATTCTATATAGTAAAACAGTGAAGAAGAAAGAAAGAAGGCCAGTATAGGAACAGGAGAAGACCAGTTAGTAGTCCAGTAATAAGTTTTTATAGGTACACAGAAAGGCCAGTATTGGACAGAAAAGACCAGTTTATACTAAACGGAGAAGGCCAGTAAGAAGAGAGAGGAAAGAAGAGAAGGCCAGTCAGTTATAGTAACAGAGAAGACCAGTATAGTTAAAGTATAGTAAAGAGAAGGGCCCCACAGTTTTTTAGTAACAGAGAAGGCCAGCCAGTTATTTCAGTCCAGTATAGTAAACAGAGAAGGCCAGTCCCACAGTATAGTAAACAGAAGTAGGCCAGTATAGTAACACAGGAGAAGGCCGTATAAGTAAACAGAGAAGCCCAGTATGTAAACTGAGAAGCACCAGTTATAGTAACAGAGGAAGGCCCGTCCTAGATAGTATAGTAACAGAGGGAAGGCCAGTTTAGTAACAGTTTAGTAAGTAACAGAGAATGCCCAGTATTGTAAACAGAGAAGGCCACGTAGTCAGTATCAGTATAGTAACAGAGGGAAAAAAAGCAGTCAGTTAAGTATAAGTATATTAGAGTTTACAAAGTATTTCCAGTATAGTAACAGAAGAAAGGCAGTATAGTAACAGAGAGAATGCCAGAGTATAGTACAGTAGTATAGTAACAGAGGAAAGCCAAAGTATAGTAACAGGAGAAGGGCCAGTTTATAGTAACAGAGAGAAGAAGGCCCACCCAGTTAGTCCAGTCAGTATAGAATTAGTAACAGAGAAAGAGGGGAAAGCCCAGTAGTATAGCTTATTAGTAAACATAGAGAGGC
Source organism: Cherax quadricarinatus (assembly GCF_026875155.1). NCBI lineage: Eukaryota > Metazoa > Arthropoda > Malacostraca > Decapoda > Parastacidae > Cherax > Cherax quadricarinatus. Next base: position 3,330,876 of record NC_069472.1, on the reverse strand, counting down.
CAGTTAGTCAGTAGAGTAACACGAGAAGGCCAGGTAGTATAGTACAGAGAAGACCGTATAGTAAAGAGGAAGACCAAGTATAGTAACAGAGAAAGGAAGACCAGTTATTGTACAGAGAAGGCCAGCTATAGTAAACAGAGAAGACCAGTATAGTACAGAGAGAAGCCCAGGTTAGTAACAGAGAAGACCAGTCTAGTAACAGGAGCCAGGATTAGTAAACAGAGAAGGCCAGTATAGTAACAGAAGAAGGACCCAGTTGCTGAGTCAAGGTTCTGTTAATAAAGCAAAACACTATATTTGAAACTCTGCCAAAACATACCATATCTGACAATTGCTTTGTCAGTCAGTTGTTTTTCTTCATTGGTGTACTAAGCCACCATCATTTTCTTACTGGATTTAATACATGTGTATTCGATGATTTTTTTCTCTATTTTTTTGTGTTTTAAACACCTGTGGATTGCTTTAAACAGATCTCAAATTTTATATATTTTTGGTTAAATGGATATATTCTTGTTATGGATAGTATTTTTTTGACCAGTGTTACAGGTTGCAGAGGCACAAGTTTTCAGGTATACAGGAAATATTATAGGCGGTAAAGAAGGCAATGGTCTTGGTGTATGGTTTAATTGCAAGTTGTATTTTTTAGTTACACAACAGTGAGAACATTGTATGTGACGAAGGGATAGACACACATGCATCATACTTCTTTTTGTCTCTTTTTCCATCGTTAGTCGATATTTATACCAGTTACGTATCTACACTGATAGTGAAAAATTGGTTTATTATTTAGAGTATTTGGCACTCCATGCTTTCGGTACTATTACTTGATCTCATCAGTGAAACTGGATGCTCCTGGGATTGTTTCATTTTATGTATTGTGAATACACGTCTGAGTTTATCAGTGCCTACTTTAAAATCAGATTGATGGTATATAAGTACGTTGAAATAAACAAGATGTAATCACAGACATAATAAAATTTTACAGAGAACAAAATGTGATAATATTAAAGAGTAGCCCAGAACATGGTGATATGAATATGTAAGTTAGCTTTTGTATCTGTCTTGTGAACTTTACTTGATTATTGCTACTAAACATTTTTTATATTATTTTCTTAGTTCACTCTTTGTGTGTAAATTCGGTATTAATTTCGCACTTGTATGAAGATCTTGATTGTCCTTTAGTTGTTTTCTATGACAGGGTGGGGACTGCAGTAAGCAAACAGAGCGAGAGAGGTGGTTAGATTGCTTTTTCACGGACTGTAAGAAAGCGTTTGACACGGTTCCACACAAGAGATAGGTGCAAAAAAATGGAAGTACCAAGCAAGGAAAGCGTACAGTGATCAGAGATACTGTCAGGAAGACACAGCGAGTCATCGTGCGTTGTGAGATGTCAGAGTGCGGCGCCTGTGACGAGTGGAGTTCCAAAGGGTCAGTCCTGGGACCGGTGCTGTTTTGGTATTTGTGAACATGACGGAAGGAGTAGACACCAAAGTGTCCCTGTTAGCAGATGATGTTGTAGTTGATGGAAGAATTCAATCGGACGAGTGACCAGGCAGAATTACAAAGGGGATCTGGACAGGCTGCAGGCCTGGGTCAGGCCACTAGCTCCTGGAGTTCAACCCCCCTCCAAGTGCAATGACATGAAGATTGGGGAAGGGCAAAGAAGACCACAGACAGAGTAAAGCCTAGGGAGACCGGAGCTACAACAATCACACAAGGAAAAAGATCTTGGGGTGAGTTATAACACCAGGCACATCGTCAGAAGGCGCACATCAACAAATATCTGCTCTAACATACGGGCGCCTAGCAAACCACAGAACAGCTCCGATATCTTAATAAGGAATAGTTCAGGACCCTGTATGTACATTGTGTACATTAGCAATTGCAGCACCAGTTTGGAAACCACACCTAGCCAAGTACGTAAGTGAAACTAAAGAAAGTGCAAAGGTTTGCAAACAAGACTAGTCCCGGAAACTAAGGGTATGTTCCTATGAGGAGAGGTAAGGGAAATCGACCTGATGGACATGGAGGACAATAGAGATAGGGGAGACTGATAACGACATACAAAAATACTGAGAGGATTGACAACGTGGACAAAGACAATATTCCAGAGATGGGACAGAACTACACGGAGGTCACAGTTGGAAGTTGAAGACTCAGATAAATCACAGGGGATGTTAGGAAGAATTTCTGAGCAACACAGTAGTCAGGAAGTGGAAAGTTTGGGAAGCGATGTAGTGGAGGCAGGATCCATACATAAGCTTTAAGAAGAGGTATGATTAAAGCTCATGGGCGGGAAGAGTGACCAGTAGCGCCAGTGGAAGAGGCGGGGCCAGGAGCTGGGACTTGACCCGTGCAACCACAACTAGGATGAGTGCAACTAGTTGAGTAAACCACACACACACACACACACACACCACAACACACACATATGTGGTAATGCTTATTGAGCAAAGTCAGAGTATTTCTCCCAGAATGGTCTGTAATAAAAATACTTTGCTATTTCTTGAAACTTTTCTGGTGATTTGTCTCTAAAATCTTTAATTTTATCACATTCCAGTACATAATGACGCAGGATGTTGATTACTTTCGTTGGTCTACTTCTGGTGGTGGTGATTTAACCTGCAAAGTTACAACCAGCCAGAGCCGGGCGGTAATGACATCCAAGGAGTCGGCTATTTTGTTGATGCAACCATAGGACATGTGGCTCTCCTGCCTGATGGAATGATGATTAAATGGACTGGTCCTGTCAATCTCCCTGAGTCTAAAGTCAATAAAAAATCAGTTGAAGTTTTTTGTATTATTGTTTCTCAAACTGCTAACTGACAACCAGATTGTAATCCAACCCCCTCTCTGAAAGCATACAACTTATCCAATTCAATCAGTTCTATGATGAATCTGATGACCAGTTGTGAGATGGAATTCACAGTACGTTCACTCTGACTCTACTGTCCACAATCTTATCATACTGTGTCTGGCTTCTGATACGCAGCATGCCACAATTTATACTTAATGAGTTGAGGAGAGCATTTATAGATGATAGAGAGTCAACTTAGATTTTTTTTTTTGTTTTTTTTTTTTTTTTTTTTTTTTAAAAAAACAATTCTTTTGGACGATTTGAGGGCAGGGCGACTGGCAAAACCAGTTATGTTATGATGCGTGCTCCAATATCTTTGCGAACCATCCTCTGTATGACAGTAAAGTACTACCAGCTGACCAGTGGATTGTTGACCACAACCGTCAACGTGAATAATTTGTCTGTAGGAGACTTTCTGTGTGGACTAAAGTTATCAGTATAGCTTAAGGTGCCGCGGAGGCTTCATCCTCTGTCAATAATTGCATCTAAGGGAACATGTTGGCATCCTTTAAGGTAGGATGGCAACTGCAGGGGTTTAGGGAGTGGAGGTGGGGTTGGGCAGGTAGGGGAACAGGGTGTGGACAAGGGTGGGCAGGGCTGGAGAGGGGTGGAGCGAAGGTGGGTCTGGGAGTGGATACCCAACCAATCCTCACACCTCAGCGGTATTTATGTCGTGCAGAATAGGTAAAAGTTGCTATTTTGGCTTAAATAGCAACGCTCTTCTTGTCGAATAAGGACAAGCGAAAATTTGAGTATGCAATAATTTTGAAATTCGTTATGAACCTAACGAAAAAATACATTTTATTATGTTTAATATTAAATTATTGTAAACTTATCTAAAACATATTTAGTTGGATTAGGATTATTATTTTAAAATTATTTTAAGCCTATTTAAGATATATTTAGTTGGATTAGGCTAAAATAAATTGAGCTTTTAAATTAAGGTTAGTAAGTTTCCTAAGGTTCTTCTGGTACAAAAATAGAATTTTTTCATTAATATAATGAAAAATATATTTATAAACATATAAGAGAATATTTGATGGAAAGGACTTAATTTTTTAAATGAGTTCTTACCTATTGGCAACGACATAACACGATGAAACTCTGTGTTATATCACTGTATATACAGCCTTGTAATCACTCTGTATCTTACACATAAGTTTAACTTAGTTTCTAGTTTTAGACGCAAGTATTCTTGATTGGTGGTTGTAAAGGGGAACATGCAGCATTACGGACCCTGTGTAGTAGACTAATACCTAACACACCACTAAACCTAATCACCACTGTAGTAGATAGGTTTTAAGCAACACATCCATTTTGTGAGTAGACTCCAAACCCAACACAGCAACAAGGCAGGGTGACAGGTGTCATGTATATGCTGACACCTAGGTGTAGCAGGCCGTGTACACTCTTGTTACACACACACACACACACAAAACCTTCTGGAAGTTTTATGATAAAATAAAAGAAAGTAAGAGACGATAGAGGGGGGTGGGGTTGATTGCATCTTCTAGGACTGCAAGAAGGCCTTCGACACAGTCATCACAAGAGATTAGATGCATAGAAACTAGAGGGATCATGGCGAATAACGAGGAAGGCGCTGCAGTGGATCAGAGAATACCTACAGGGAGGGAAAAAAAAACGGAGTCATGGTACGTGATGAGGTATCACACTGGGTACCTATGACGAGCGGGTCCCAATGGGTCGGTCTTAGGACCAGTGCTATTTTTATATCTGTGAATGACATGATAGAACGGATAGGACTCAGAGGTATCCCTGTTCGCAGATGATGTGAAGATAATGAGGAGAAATTAAATCAGATGGGAATCAGGCAGGACTTCAAAGAGACCTGGACAGGCTGTACACGTGGTCCAGCATACTGGCTTTCCGAATTCAAACCTACCAAAGGCAAAGTTCATGAAGGAAGATGGGGGAGGGCAAAAGAAGACCGCAGACATAGTAGAGGCTAGGTGTCCAACGACAGCAACCCTCGCTCAAGGAGCAAAGATCCTCTGCGTGAGTATAACACCAAGCACGTTTCCGAAAGCACACATCAACCAGATAATGCTGCAGCTTATGGGCGCCCTTGGGTAAACTGAGATTAGCATTCGAACCTAAGGAAGGAATCTTTCAGACTCTGTACACCGTGTACGTCAGGTCATACTGGGTATGCAGCACCAGTTTGAAACCCGGACGGGTCAAGCACGTTTAAGAAATTAGAGAATGTGCAAGGTTTGCATCAAAGGTAAGTTCCAGAAGCTAAGGGGCATGTCTACGAAGAACGGTTAAGGGAAATCCGCCTGGACGATCAACTGGAGGACAGGAGGGATTAGGGGAGACAGGATAACGACATTACGAAATACTGCGTGGAATAGACAAAGGTGGAAGATACCAATATGTTCCAGAGATGGGACACAGAAACAAGGGGTCACTCTTGGAAGTTGAAAGACTCAGATGAGTCAAAGTTGTTGTTAGGAAGCATTTCTTCAGTACATTAGGTGTCAGGAAGTGAAACAGTCTGGCGAAGGCGATGTAGGTGGAGGCAGGAACCATACACAGCTGTAAGACGATGTATGATAAGGCTCATGGAAGCAGGGGGAGAGAGGACAACAACACAAACAACACGGGACTCTCAGGTTAAAGACCCCAGAGGGGCGAGGGGCAACAAGTGGGGACCAGGTTGAGAATAGAAAGTGAGAGAATGTCTGAGTTGAAGAGAGAAGAGTCAAGCTGGACCAAATGCTAAGCATGGAAATCACTGCGAGGACGACGTAGAAGGCACTAAGAACTCCGCATAGCTGGACTGATCTTGCTTATGGGAGAAAACTGAGATTGGTGGGATAGGTGGGCTAAAGGCTTCTTGAGCTGATGGTTCGGTTTATGGAGGTCGGTGGTTTACTCGAGTTGTGACGTTGTTTAGCAATAACTTCAAGCTTGTTGATATCAGTTCCATTTACAAGACGTTTAAATTGTTGGATCGGGAGGATCATGAGACGTGTTAACAAATGTTGACTGCAGGGAATGTGAGAGTTTTTTTGAATGTGTGTAGGGACAGATGAAAGTGTATGTAATTATACCAGCCACCTATGAAAGAAGGATTGTGGTAGAGAAGGACCTAGTAGCGTTCAGTGAAGAGGTGGGGCCAGGGAGCTGAGTCTCGACCCTGCAACTACAATTAGGTGAGTACAATTAGGTGAGCGCACACACACACACACACACACACACACACAGGCATCCAGAGAGAGGCACTTATGCCAAAATATACTGCATTGCCACCTCGATAAACCTGAATTGGCATTAAGCCTGCATGTCACCTGTACCACCACTATCCAGACTCTACGACTGTATAAACACTGAGAGATTACACCTCTGACTCAGAAATCGTAATGACACGACAACCCGTGGTATGGTTCTGTACACCTCTCAGCGTCTATACACTAAGGATATGCACCTCTCCGTGTATACACACTGAGGCTATAACACCTTTTCCGTGTTTATACACTGAGAGGATACATACCAACGTTTAGGTTAATGTATAATATTCTTATAATTATCGACCATTAGCCTGACGTTATAGTAGGCAAATTGTTAAATTAATTATAGCAGATATTATTAGAAGTCACTTTGATGAGCATAATTTGATTAATGAATCTCAGCATGGATTCACAAGAGGTCGTTCCTGCCTGACAAATTTAATGATTTTCTTCAAAAAAACATTTGAAGCAGGAGATATTGATAGTGAATTTGATGTTTATTTAGATTTTAACAAGGCACCTCACAAAAGAAACAAGTGGCAGCTCATGGTAAAGGAGGTAAAGTTCTAACAGGGATCAAGGTATGGCTTACCAATAGGAGGCAGAGAGTTTCCGTTAATAGGATCAAGTTTGAGTGTGGACTGGTCACTAGTGGCATCCCATAGTGGCCCATTGTTGTTCAGAATTTACATTAATGACCTTGATGATGGAATTACAAATGACATGAGTAAATCCGCTGATGACAAAAAATAAGCCTAATAGTGGTTTCTGAGGAACACACCATGAACTACATGGAGGATTTGGACAAATTAATGTCGGTCTGAAAAGTGGCAGATGCAATTCAAGATGCAATTCAATTCAAGTTCTAGTCCTTGGGAATGAAAATACCCTCATAATTATTAAAACTAGGTGGATGTAGGCTTGATCATACAGAATGTGAAAAGATGAGAGTCATGGTAAGCAATGGTAAGTGGAAAATGGCAAATGTAAATACTATTTACAAGGCAGGTGACAGGTCTTGGTTTCGAACCATAGACATAAGCCTTACCTACATAGTGGGGAAAATTTATGGAATCAATAATTGCCGAAGCAATTCCGCAGCATCTTGACAGCACAGATTGATTAAAGATTCTCAACACAAGTTTTACAAAGGCCGTTCTGTCTTACGAATTTACTAATTTTTTTCACCAAGGTGTTTTGAGGAGGTTTAGATCATGGTAATGAATATGATATTTGTGTATATGGAGGTCAGTAAGGTTTTCGATAGAGTTCACACCAGAGGCTATTGAGGAAATTAGGGCACACGGAATAGGTGGAGAAAGAAATTTTTCCTGGGTTAGAGGCATGGCTGACAAATAGACGCCTAGAGTTTGCTTAATATTGGTGAGAAATCAGAATGGGGCACGCACAAGCGGTTGTTCCTCAGGGTGTCAGTGTTGGGCCCGTTGTTGTTCAAATTTTACATAAACGGACATAGATTGAGGGAATAAATAGCGACATAGCAATTTATGCTGATGACACCAAAATAGGCCCGTCCAATCCATTCTAATGAGGACATTAGAGCACCCAGGTATGTTTAATTTGTAGACTGACGCAATGGTCGGAGAAGTGGCCAGATGCAGTTGAATATTGACAAATGCGAAAGTCTAAATGTTGGGACATGTTAATTAACCATGCCACTATATACTAAAAATATACATCTTTGATTTACTACCGATTGCGAAAAGGAAAATTAGGAGTTCTGGTTAGCAGTAACTAAAACCAAGACAACAGTGCATTGTGTCGCATAAGCTACAGAATTCTTGGCTTCACTATTCTAGAAGTAATAAAAAATAGAAGTCCTCAAGTTGGTTCTTCAACTCTATATATCCTTGGTTAGGCCTCATTTAGACCATGCTGCTCAGTTCTGGTCACCGTATTACAGAATGGATATAAATGCTCTGGAAAATAAATAACAAAAAGGCACAATTACCGTGACTGGAACGATACACAAAATAACCCGCACATTAAAAGACAGAAGCTTACGACGGGAGTTTCGGTCCGACTTGGACCATTGACTAGAAAGTCACAATGGATCCAAGTCGGACCGAAACGTCGTCGTAAGCTTCTGTCTTTTATGTGCGGGTTATTTGTGCTCTGGAAAACGTACAAAGGAGGATGACAAAGATGATCCCATGTATCAGAAATCTTCCCTATGAGGATAGACTGAGCCCCTGAAATCTGCACTCCTCGAAGGGTAGAATTAGAACTTAGGGGGATATGATCGAGGTGTATAAATGGAAAACAGGAATAAATAAAGAGGACGTAAATAGTGTGCTGAAAATTTCCAGCCAAGACAGGACTCGCAGCAATGGTTTCAAGTTGGAAAAATTCAGATTCAGGAAGGATATAGGAAAGCACTGGTTTGGTAATAGAGTTGTGGATGAGTGGAACAAGCTCCCGAGTACAGTTATTGAGGCAAAAACGTTGTGTAGTTTTAAAAAAATAGGATTAAATAAATACATGAGTGGGTTGTTTGTGTGAGTTGGACCTGACTAGCTTGGTGCTGCTGGGTTTGGTACAGTGCTCCATCCTTGAGTGGGAATGACAAGAAATGGGTGTGCATTGGGATTATCCGGGGGGTGGGTCATTGGTCTTATCCGGGGAGGGGGACATGGACCTGCTCCGCATGGGTCAGTAGGCCTGTTGCAGTGTTCCTTCTTTTCTTTTTATGTTCTTAAATCTAAAGGCCAAGCCTGTATTGCCAGATACTAGGATTTATATGAAGAAGTATAGGAAACTTGAGTCCAAATTATTTTTACGCTCTATGCATCATTGTGAGGCCTCACTTAGATTATGCTGCACAGTTTTGGTTTCCTTACTACATATATGGATATAAAATTCATTGGAGACTACAGTTGTATTCAGGAATCAAGTTGATAAGGAATCTCTCATGTGAGGATAGACTTGGGAGAACCATAAACCTTCACTCTTGTGAGACGTAGAATGGAGAGCTATCACAGAAGTTTATAAGGGGTAAACCATAGACGATACGAAAAATACAATGTATACGGAGGTTACTGAAATCCAAGAATAAAATATAATGGAAGTTACATTTAGATAAATCTGGGTGAGAAGGGAACTTGGGGTAAAGTATTGGTTATCAGAGTTGTGGAACAATCTTCTCAGTAGGGTTAATAGAGGCTAAAACCCTGGGTAGCTTTAAATACAGATTAGATAAATAAGAGTGAAGATTTCGTTGGATAGTACCTGAGGTATTTAAAGGAATTGGTGTGTGATTAAGACAATATACTGTGGTTGGGGTTCTTTCAGTCAAATACAATAGGAGCAGAAGTACGTAATAAAAGATGTAATCAATCCATCAACCTTGGAGAGAAAGTATTTGAGATGGTCAGCCCCTCAGCCTGAAGAAGAGTTCAGCTCCATGGTCTGGAACCAGATGGGGGATGGTTTTGAGAAGAACTTGCCTAGTATGAGCCAGTAGGCCTACTGCAGTCATCCTCCATTCTTGTGACCTAAAAGAAAAGGACCTGCCGTTCCCTACACATGTACACTATAATGGTATAAAATACCGACAGGTTGTTAGGTAAGACACATATGCAACAGTGAGGTATCTTTATTTCGAAACGTTTCGCCTACACAGTAGGCTTCTTCAGTCGAGTACAGAATAGTTGATAGAAGCAGAAGATACTTGAAGACGATGTAATCAGTCCATCACCCTTGAAGTTTTGAGGTGGTCAGTTCCTCAGTCTGGAGAACAGTATTGTTCCATAGTCTGAAACAATATGGAGTTGAAGTGACAGGATGGAGCCTGTATACCGCCAGGAATGGTGAGATGTAGGCCACTCGTAGAGGTAAAGAATGTTGTCGTTGGAAGGTCAGGTCCCTCTCAAATCCAGCCATTCTCACAAGTAGAAGTTGACAAAGTTGATTTCAGGTCAGTACCAAGATACCCTTGTGTTGCAGTGTCTGACAGAGTGAACATTGAAATGGTATAAACTTCAAGGGTGATGGACTGATTACATCGTCTTCAAGTATCTTCTGCTTCTATCAACTATTCTGTACTAGACTGAAGAAGCCTACTGTGTAGGCGCGAAACGTTTCGAAAATTAAAAATTACTAACTTGCATATGATGTCTTACCTAACAAAACATGTACACTACACGACCTGTTTGTTCCTTAAATATGTACATTAACACGACCTGGAGTTCCCTACTCATGTACACAAACAGGACTTCTTCTTCCCTACACATGTATGCTGACACGACCTATCGTTCCCTAAACATGTACGCTAACACGACCTGTTGTTCCCTATACATGTGCACTAACACGACCTGGAGTTCCCTACACATGTACACTAGAGACCTGTTCGTTCCGTACACATGAGGCACTAACATGAACCTGTTGTTCCCTAAACATGTGGTTTACAACTAACATTGAACCTGTCGTTCACTACATATGTACGCTAAAACGACCTGTCGTTCCCTACATTTGAACACTAACATGACATGTCGTTCCCTACATATGTACATTAACATAACCTGTGTTCATTACACATGTAAGCTCTACACAACCGGTCGTTCCCTACACCATGTACAATAACACGGCCTGGCGTTCCCTACACATGAACACTAACATGACCTATCGTTCCCTATACATAGTACGCTAACACGACCTATCGTTCTCTGCAGACACTAACACGACCTTGTCGTTCTTACAATGTACGCTAACACGACCTATCGTTCCTACAATGTATAACGCTAACATGATTGGAGTTCTTACAGATGTACCAATAACACGACCTGTCGTTCCCTACACATGAACACTTACAGACTGTCGTTCTACACATGTACACTAACACGACCTGTCGTTCCCTAGACATGTACGCTAACACGACCTGTTGTTCCCTACACATGTGCACTAACACGACCTGGCGTTCCATACATATATACACTTACACGACCTGTCGTTTCCTATACATGTACGCTAACCCGACCTGCTGTTCCCTACACATGTGCACTAACAAGACCTTGCGTTCCCTGCACATATACACTAACTTGGCCTGTCGTTCCCTACACATGAACACTAACATGACCTGACTTTCCCTTTACATGTACACTAACATGACCTGTCGTTCACTACACATGTGCGCTAAAACGACCTGTCATTTCCTAGATATGAACACTAACATGACCTGTCGTTCCCTGCTCATGTACACGAACACGACCTGTCGTTCCCTACACATGTACACTAACACAACTTATGACCTGTTGTTCCCTAAACATGTACGCTAACATGACCTGTCGTTCCTACATATGTGCACTAACACGACCTGTCGTTCCCTACATATGAACACTTACATGAACTGTCGTTCCCTACACATGTACACTAACACGACCTGTAGTTCCCTACACATGTACACTAACACATCCTGTCGTTCCTACACATGTACACTAACACTACCTGTCGTTCCCTGCACATGTACACTAACACGACCTGTCGCTCCCTACACATGTACGCTAACACGACCTGGCGTTCCCTATATATGAACACTAACATGACCTGTCGCTCCCTGCACATGTACACAAACACGACCTGTCGTTCCCTACACAAGTACACTAACACGGCCTGTCGTTCCCTGCACATGAACACTAACATCACCTGCCGTTCCCTACATATATACATTAACATGACTTGTCGTTCCCTTCACATGTACGCTAACACAACCTGTCGTTCCTTACACATGTACACTGACACGGCCTGTCGTTCCCTACACATGAATACTAATAATCCGCACCCTGTCGTTCATACACATGAAGACTAAGTCGACCTGTCGTTCCCTACACATGTACACTAGCACTACCTGTCGTTCCCTGCACATGTACACTAACACGACCTGTCGCTCCCTATACATGTACGCTAACACGACCTGGCGTTCCCTATATATGAATACTAACATGACCTGTTTTCCTTGCACTATGGAACAACTGACATCACCTGCCGTTCCCTACATATATACATTAACATGACCTGTCGTTCCCTTCACATGTACGCTAACACAACTTGTCGTTCCCTACACATGTACACTAACAGGACCTGTCGTTCCTTACACATTAATACTAACATGATCTGTCGTTCCCTTCACATGCACACTAACACGACCTTTAGATCTTTACATCTCAGTAGTACCAGTTACCAGTAACCAGTTACCAGTAGATGACTCACTACCAACCGTGTGTGTGATCACTTACTGTTTCCGTGCTGTGAACATAGTATGCTTTGAACACCGCTCACCCCTCTAGGCACTGGTGGTGTCAGTCTGAGATAGGAGGCAGAGAGAGGGCAGGGCGGGCTGATGGTGCTTCCCATACTTTCCGTTATAATTATACATACTAACCAGCCTACGTGAGTGTTTTTACCCCATCCACGTCATCGAACCCACATGACATACACATGTACACTAACGCGACCTGTCGTTCTCTACACATGCACAATAACACGTCCTGTTGTTCCCTACACATGTACGCTAACACAATCTGTTGTTTATCTGTGTTTTTGGTTTTTCCCTACAAATGTGCACTAACAGGACCTGGCGTTCCCTACATATGTACATTAACATGACCTGTCGTTTCCTACAAATTTTCACTAACATGACCTGTCGTTCCCTAAAAATGAACACTAACATGACCTGTCGTTACATATACATGTACACTAACACGACCTGCCGTTTCCTACACATTTTCACTAACACGACCTGTCGTTCCCTACACATGCACACTAACACAACATGTCATTCCTTACACATGTATACTAACATGACCTGTCGTTCCCTACACATCTACAATAACACGACCTGTCGTCCCCTGCACATGTACGCTAACACGACCTGTCGTTCCCTGCACTGGTACACTAACACGACCTGTCGTTCCCAGAACATGTACACAAACACGACCTGTCGTTCTGTGCGCTTGAACACTAACACGACATGTCGTTCCCTGCACATGTACACTAACACGACCTGTCGTTCCCTGCTCATGTACACTAACCACGACATGTTCGTTCCCTTCACATGTACACTAACACAACCAGTCGTTCTACACATGTACACTACAGGCCTTGTCGTCCTACACATGTAAGCTAACACGACCTGTCGGTTCTTAACACATGTGCACCTAACACGACCTGGCCGTTCCCTATCATGTCACTAACAAAACCAGTCGATCCCTACACATTTTCACTAACACGACCTGTCGTTTCCTTGCACATGTACAGTAACACGACCTTCGTTCCTACACATGAACACTAACAGACCCGTCGTTCCCTACTTACAAATTTAAAATACCTTTCGTTCCATACACATGGCCTAACCCCACCCGCGTTCCCTGCACATGTACATTAACACGACGTGTTTTCCCCCCACATAACACTAACATCCTGTCTTCCCTACAATAAAATTAACATGACCTGTCGTTCCCCCACACATGTACACTAACACACCTGCGTTTCCTGCACATGGGGGTTTACACTAACACGACGTGTTGTTCCCTCCACATGAACACTAACATGGCCTGTCGTTCCCTACATATATACATTAACATGACCTGTCGTTCCCTACACATGTACACTAACACGACCTGTCGTTTCCTGCACATGTACAGTAACACGACCTGTCGTTCCCTACACATGAACACTAACATGACCTGTCGTTCCCTACTTACATTAAGATGACCTTTCGTTCCATACACATGGACGCTAACACGACCTGTCGTTCCCTGCACATGTACATTAACACGACGTGTTGTTCCCTCCACATGAACACTAACATGGCCTGTCGTTCCCTACATATATACATTAACATGACCTGTCGTTCCCTACACATGTACACTAACACGACCTGTCGTTTCCTGCACATGTACACTAACACGACCTGTCGTTCCCTGCACATGTACAGTAACACGACCTGTCGTTCCCTACACATGAACACTAACATGACCTGTCGTTCCCTACTTACATACATTAAGATGACCTGTCGTTCCATACACATGGACGCTAACACGACCTGTCGTTCCCTGCACATGTGCACTAACACGACGTGTTGTTCCCTCCACATGAACACTAACATGGGCCTGTCGTTCCCTACATATATACATTAACATGACCTGTCGTTCCCAACACATGTACACTAACACGACCTGTCGTTACCTGCACATGTACAGTAACACGACCTGTCGTTCCCTACACATGAACACTAACATGACCTGTCGTTCCCTACTTACATACATTAACATGACCTGTCGTTCCCTAAACATGCACGCTAACACGACCTGTAGTTCCCTACGCACGTGCACTAACATGACCTGGCTTTCCCTACACATGTACACTAACACGACCTGTCGTTCCCTTCACTTGAACACTAGCATGACCTGTCTTTCCCTACTCATGTACACTAACGACCTGTCGTTCCCTACACATGAACACTAACATGACCTGTCGTTCCCTACATATATACATTAACATGTAAAGTAAAAGGACACAAGTGCAACTAATGTGACATTTATTGTGGCAACGTTTCGCTCTCCAGGAGCTTTATCAAGCCATTACAAACAATACATGGACACAGAGGGTATATAAAGGCTCAGAGTGAGCCTTTATATACCCTCTGTGTCCATGTATTGTTTGTAATGGCTTGATAAAGCTCCTGGAGAGCGAAACGTTGCCACAATAAATGTCACATTAGTTGCACTTGTGTCCTTTTACTTTACATATTGTCGGTAATTCTACCAACTTTATTACATTAACATGGCCAGTCGTTCCCTACACATGTACACTAACACGACCTGTCGTTCCCTACACTTGAATACTAACATGACCTGTCTTTCCCTACTCATTTACACTAACATGACCTGTCGTTCACTACACATGTACGCTAAAACGACCTGTCGTTCCCTACACATGAACACTAGCTTGACCTGTCGTTCCCTACATATATACATTAACATGGCCTGTCGTTCCCTGCACATGTGCACTAACACGACCTGTCGTTCCCTACACAAGAACATTAACACGGCCTGTCGTTCCCTGCACATGCACACTAACTAACAGGACCTGTCGTTCCCTGCACATGAACACTAACATGACCTGCCGTTCCCTACATATTCACATTAACATGACCTGTCGTTCCCTACACATGTACGCTAACACAACCTGTCGTTTCCTACACATGCATACTAACAGGACCTGTCGTTCCCTACACATGAATACTAACATGACCTGTCGTTTCCTTCATATGCACTCTAACACGACCTGTCGTTCCCTTCACATGTACACTAACACAACCTGTCGATCTTTACACATGTACACTAACACGACCTGTCGTTCACTAGACATGCACAATAACACGACCTGTCGTTCCCTACACATGTACGCTAACACGACCTGTCGTTCCCTACACATGTACACTAACAAGACCTGTCGTTCCCTGCACATGTATACTAACATGACCTGTCGTTCCATAAACATGAACACTAATATGACCTGTCGTTCTCTACTCATGTACAATAACACGACCTGTCGTTCCCTGCACATGTATACTAACATTACCTTTTACATGAATCCCTTTTTCCATAAAACATGAACAATACATAACACGACCTGCGTTCCCTACACATGTCACTAACACGACCTGCGTTCCCCTTACTACAATGTTACACTTTCACAAAACCTGTCGTTCCCTGCACATGAACACTAACACGCCCTGGCGTTCCCTACATATGAACACTAACATGACCTGTCACTCCCTACACATGTACACTAACACGACCTGTCGTTCCCTACACATGTACACTAAGACGACCTGTCGTTCCCTGCACATGTACTGTAACACGACCCGTCGTTCCCTACACATGTACACTAACATGACCTGTCGTTCCCTACTTATATACATTAACATGACCTGTCGTTCCCTACACATGGACGCTAACACGACCTGTCGTTCCCTGCACATGTACACTAACACGACGTGTTGTTCCCTACACATGAACACTAACATGACCTGTCGTTCCCTACACATATACATTAAAATGAAACCTCCTCTTCCCTACACAAAGTACCTAACACGAAAATGTTGTCCCTACACTTTGGCTTCTAAAAACAACCTGGCTTTCCCACACAAGTACACTAACACGACCTGTCGTTCCCTACACTTGAACCCCTAAAACATTTAAAAACCCGTCGTTCACTACACATGTACACTAACGACCTGTCGTTCCCTACACATGAGCACTAACATGACCTGTCGTTCCCTACATATATACATTAACATGCCTGTCGTTCCCTACACATGTACACTAACACGACCTGTCGTTCCCTACAATTGAACACTAACATGACCTGTCTTCCCCATCATTTACACTAACAAACTTCGTTCTCTCACATTATACTAACGACCCGTCGTTCCCCTACACATGAACACTAGCATGACCTTCGTTCCCTACATATAATACATTAAAAATGGCCTTTCTTCCCTAACACTTTGTACCTAACAGACCTGTCGTTTCCATCACATGTACCTAACGCAACCTGTCCGTTCCCTACACATGTACCTAACACACTTGTTGCTCCTAAATGTACACTAACACGACCCTTTTTCTCTTACTGTCTTAGCAGACAATTTCTTTGATGCTGACAAGGCCAAAGGGTTTTAACATGCATCTTAAAATCAACTTGGGAAGCCACCCAACCCTTTGTTTTCAGATTTATAGGCATTTAGAACACTAGACAATATTACAGACTGTAACTCTAAATATACCTAAGCAATGTATTTTTATCATGGTATTGTACAAGAAATTTCAAAACCAAAAAAAAAAATTATAAAAAT
>NC_069472.1:3264065-3313389 GCF_026875155.1 Cherax quadricarinatus | reverse complement strand
AATAAAGAGGACGTAAATAGTGTGCTGAAAATTTCCAGCCAAGACAGGACTCGCAGCAATGGTATCAAGTTGGAAAAATTCAGATTCAGGAAGGATATAGGAAAGCACTGGTTTGGTAATAGAGTTGTGAATGAGTGGAACGAGCTCCCGAGTACAGTTATTGAGGCTAAAACGTTGTGTAGTTTTAAAAATAGGTTAGATAAATACATGAGTGGGTGTGGGTGGGTGTGAGTTGGGCCTGACTAGCTTGTGCTGCTGGGTTTGGTACAGTGGTCCATCCTTGAGTGGGAATGACCAGACTGGGTGGGCCATTGGGATAAACCGGGGGGTGGGTCATTGGTCTTATCCGGGGAGGGGACATGGACCTGCTCCGCATGGGTCAGTAGGCCTGTTGCAGCGTTCCTTCTTTCTTATGTTCTTAAATCTAAAGCCAAGACAGTATTGCCAGAATACTAGGATTTATATGAAGAAGTATAGGAAACATGAGTCCAAAATTATTTTACGGCTCTATGCATCACTAGTGAGGCCTCACATAGATTATGTTGCTCAGTTTTGGTTTCCTTACTACATAATGGATGTAAATTCATTGGAGAACATACAGTTGATACAGGAATCAAGTTGATAAGGAATCTCTCATGTGAGGATAGACTGAGAACCATAAACCTTCACTCTTGTGAGACGTAGAATGAGAGATATCACAGAAGTTTATAAGCGTAACATAGACGATACGAAAAATACAATGTATACTGAGGATACTGAATCAAGAATAAAATATAATGGAGTTACATTTAGATAAATCTGGGTTGAGAAAGGGCTTGGATAAGTATTGGTTATCAGAGTTGTGGAACAATCTTCCTAGTAGGGTAATAGAGGCTAAAACCCTGGGTAGCTTTAAAAACAGATTAGATAAATATGGGTGAAGATTCTGTTGGATTAGTACCTGAGGTATTTAAAGGAATTGGTGTGTGATTAAGACACATATACAGTGGTTGGGTATCTTCAGTCAAATACAATAGGAGCAGAAGTAACGTAATAAAGATGTAATCAATCCATCAACCTTGGAGAGAAAGTATTTGAGATGGTCAGCCCCTCAGCCTGAAGAAGAGTTCAGCTCCATGGTCTGGAACCAGAAAAGGACCTGCCGTTCCCTACACATGTACACTATAATGGTATAAAATACCGACAGGTTGTTAGGTAAGACACATATGCAACAGTTAGGTATCTTTATTTCGAAACGTTTCGCCTACACAGTAGGCTTCTTCAGTCGAGTACAGAATAGTTGATAGAAGCAGAAGATACTTGAAGACGATGTAATCAGTCCATCACTCTTGAAGTTTTGAGGTGGTCAGTTCCTCAGTCTGGAGAACAGTATTGTTCCATAGTCTGAAACAATATGGAGTTGAAGTGACAGGATGGAGCCTATATACCGCCAGGAAGTGAGATGAGCCTATATACCGCCAGGAGGTGAGATGTAGGCCACTAGTAGAGGTAAGAATGTTGTCGTTGGAAGGTCAGGTCCCTCTCAAATCCAGCCATTCTCACAAGTAGAAGTTGACAAAGTTGATTTCAGGTCAGTACCAAGATACCCTTGTGTTGCAGTGTCTGACAGAGTGAACATTAAGGGGGGGTTATTAAGTGGGTGAAATCGTGAGTGACCAGAGATATAATCAAACGATTATTGCATTATTAATTTTGGGCGGAGGTTTTAGGACGAGAGGATTACACTAGAGGTCAGAATAGCACACAGGGTATTATTCACTGTGAAGGATTACTTTGGGCAGGATTACATTAGGGATTTTGTTTGTGAGGTTCAAATCCTGTCAACTGTACGAGGGTCTTTGATGCTGCACTTCGCTGGTACTCTAACAAGCAATGATACTTTAATTCGTTTAATAATGTAATTCATGTATGTTATTAGAGAATATACACCGACAGACACACATCTCTTGGTATGTATACATTGAAAGATGCAATGTTGCACACCTCTGTGCACATCACAGTGTACATACATAGACATACACATCTCCCGGTGTACAGATACACACATCCATCTTTGTACATTGAGAGATACCGCAGATAAGACACCTCTCTATGAACATAGCTGACACACGTCTATTTGTATACACAGATACACAGACACATCGCGGTGTACATGTACTAAAATATACAAATCTCTCGTTATACAAAAACTGATTCACCCCTGTCTGTGTGTATACACAAACGCTCACCCGAGTCTATACAGTGAGAAATATAATCTCTTTGCATATGTACTCTGATCCACGAGGTTATTCTAGTTGATGTGGTCAAGAAATGTATAGTGAATTATTTTACAGGGGAATATATTAAATGAATTCCTTTGGCAGGATTACTTTATGAGGGATTACATGTGAGCAGGATTAGGTAACGTATGATTGTATTTTCCCAGAATTATTTTTGTAACATGATTTCATTACTAACTCTAAATGATTAGATTCTTTAATCTAGGGTGATTATTTTGATGCTTTTTAACCAAAAATATTTTGGTTTTAGAAAAAACTACAAGTGCTAGAAAATCCATAGAAAATTATTTCAGCAAAAAAAATATCTTTCAGTTTTTCTGTACCTAATTCATCACGTTTCCTATTTTATCGTTTATTACATTTTCAAGCTCTTAAATTTATCATCTTTTCCTTTAGTCAAGTTTGCCCATTAATATTGTTCTCGCCACTGGGGTCACTCGAAAGTTTGCAATGGGCTCTTGATCCAAGGACTGGAGCTATTCCCTCCCCTTGTATCGAACTTGACTGCCGCTCATTCCTTATAATCCCTATGAGTTTGGTGCGTTCCCCTTAATAATAGTAGTAATTAATTTTGTCCATTATCAGACTTCCTCCCTAATAATCATCGTTTGAGGATTTTAATTTATAGTTGTTACCTTGTCTTCCTGATTCGGAATTTTCATTAATTTCCCTTCAAGTAAATTATCGTTTCTCATCTAATTCATCTCTCTCTCTCTCTCTCTCTCTCTCTCTGGTTTTCACAAAACTTAAAAAACTGGAACATCGAATTCCAGAAGGCATTTGATAAAGCGTAACAACAGAGAGTGCTTAGTGAAAGCTCCCGGCACGGAGGACAATCGCCTGGACTGGATTTAGAGGCTGGTTCCCTTACAGAAATAAGTAGTTTTAAATGGCGAGAAGGATGAGCTGATACTCGTGACGAGTGTGGCCCCTTAAAATGGTATAAACTTCAAGGGTGATGGACTGATTACATCGTCTTCAAGTATCTTCTGCTTCTATCAACTATTCTGTACTCGACTGAAGAAGCCTACTGTGTAGGCGAAACGTTTCGAAATAAAAATACCTAACTGTTGCATATGTGTCTTACCTAACAACATGTACACTAACACGACCTGTTGTTCCTTAAATATGTACATTAACACGACCTGGAGTTCCCTACTCATGTACGCAAACAGGACTTCTTCTTCCCTACACATGTATGCTGACACGACCTATCGTTCCCTAAACATGTACGCTAACACGACCTGTTGTTCCCTATACATGTGCACTAACACGACCTGGAGTTCCCTACACATGTACACTAACACGACCTGTCGTTCCGTACACATGAGCACTAACATGACCTGTTGTTCCCTAAACATGTACACTAACATGACCTGTCGTTCACTACATATGTACATTAACATGACCTGTCGTTCATTACACATGTACGCTCACACAACCTGTCGTTCCCTACACATGTACACTAACACGGCCTGGCGTTCCCTACACATGAACACTAACATGACCTATCGTTCCCTAAACATGTACGCTAACACGACCTATCGTTCCTACACACGTACACTAACACGACCTGTCGTTCTCTACACATGTACGCTAACACGACCTATCGTTCCCTACACATGTACGCTAACACGACTTGGAGTTCCTTACAGATGTACACTAACACGATCTGTCGTTCCCTACACATGAACACTTACATGACCTGTCGTTCCCTACACATGTACACTAACACAACCTGTCGTTCCCTAGACATGTACGCTAACACGACCTGTTGTTCCCTACACATGTGCACTAACACGACCTGGCGTTCCATACATATATACACTAACACGACCTGTCGTTTCCTATACATGTACGCTAACACGACCTGCTGTTCCCTACACATGTGCACTAACAAGACCTGGCGTTCCATACATATATACACTAACACGACCTGTCGTTCACTTCACATGTGCGCTAAAACGACCTGTCATTTCCTAGATATGAACACTAACATGACCTGTCGTTCCCTGCTCATGTACACTAACACAACCTGTCGCTCCCTACACATGTACACTAACACGACCTGGCGTTCCCTATATATGAACACTAACATGACCTGTTGTTCCCTGCACATGAACACTAACATCACCTGCCGTTCCCTACATATATACATTAACATGATCTGTCGTTCCCTTCACATGCACGCTAACACAACCTGTCGTTCCACCTGTCGTTCCCTACACATGTACACTAACAGGACCTGTCGTTCCCTATACATTAATACTAACATGATCTGTCGTTCCCTTCACATGCACACTAACACGACCTGTCGTTCCCTGCACATGTACACTAACACAACCTTTAGATCTTTACATCTCAGTAGTACCAGTTACCAGTAACCAGTTACCAGTAGATGACTCACTACCAACCGTGTGTGTGACTCACTTACTGTTATTCACGTTGCTGCTGACCATAGCATGCTTTTGAACACCGCTCACCCTCTAGGCACTGGTGGGTCAGTCTGAGATAGAGAGCAGAGAGAGGCAGGGCGGCTGATGGTGCTTCCCATACTTTCCGTTATAATTATACATACTAACCAGCCTACGTGAGTGTTTTTACCCCATCCACGTCATCGAACCCACATGACATACACATGTACACTAACGCGACCTGTCGTTCTCTACACATGCACAATAACACGACCTGTTGTTCCCTACACATGTACGCTAACACAATCTGTCGTTCCCTACACATGTGCACTAACAGGACCTGGCGTTCCCTACACATGTACATTAACATGACCTGTCGTTTCCTACAAATTTTCACTAACATGACCTGTCGTTCCCTAAACATGAACACTAGCATGACCTGTCGTTCCCTACACATCCACAATAACACGACCTGTCGTTCCCTGCACATGTACACTAACACGACCTGTCGTTCTGTGCGCTTGTACGCTAACACGATCTGTCGTTCCCTGCACATGTACACTAACACGACCTGTCATTCCCTGCTCATGTACACTAACACGACTTGTCGTTCCCTTCACATGTACACTAACACAACCAGTCGTTCCTACACATGTACACTAACACGACCTGTCGTTCCCTACACATGTACGCTAACACGACCTGTCGTTCCTTACAAAAGAGCACTAACACGGCCTGTCGTTCCCTGCACATGCACACTAACTAACAGGACCTGTCGGTTCATGCACATGTACACTAACACGACCTGTCGTTCCCTACATATGTAAGCTAACAAGACTTGTTGCTCCCTACACATGTACACTAACACGACCTGTCGTTCCTACACATTTACACTAACACGACCTGTTATTCCCAACACATGAACACTAACTCGACCTGTCGTTCCCTACACATGTACGCTAACTCGACCTGGCGTTCCCTACATATGAACACTAACATGACCTGTCGTTCCCTGCACATGTACACTAACACGACCTGTCGTTCCCTACATAAGAACATTAACACGGCCTGTCGTTCCCTGCACATGTACACTAACACGACCTGTCGCTCCCTACACATGTACGCTAACTCGACCTGGCGTTCCCTACATATGAACACTAACATGACCTGTCGTTCCCTGCACATGTACACTAACACGACCTGTCGTTCCCTACACAAGAACATTAACACGGCCTGTCGTTCCCTGCACATGTACACTAACAGGACCTGTCGTTCCCTGCACATGAACACTAACATGACCTGCCGTTCCCTACATATATACATTAACACAACCTGTCGTTCCCTACACATGTATACTAACAGGACCTGTCGTTCCCTACACATGAATATTAACACGACCTGTCGTTCCCTTCACATGTACACTAACACAACCTGTCGATCTTTACACATGTACACTAACACAACCTGTCGTTCACTACACATGCACAATAACACGACCTGTCGTTCCCTACACATGTACGCTAACACGACATGTCGTTCCCTACACATGTACACCAACAAGACCTGTCGTTCCCTACACATTTTCACTAACACGTCCTGTAGTTTCCTACACATGTATACTAACACGACCTGTCGTTCACTACACATGCACAATAACACGACCTGTCGTTCCCTACTCATGTACACTAACACAACCTGTCGTTCCCTGCACATGTATACTAACATGACCTGTCGTTCCATAAACATGAACACTTATATGACCTGTCGTTTCCTACTCGTGCACAATAACACGACCTGTCATTCCCTGCTCATGTACACTAACACAACCTGTCGTTCCCTGCACATGTATACTAACATTACCTGTCGTTCCATAAACATGAACAATAACACGACCTGTCGTTCCCTGCACATGTACACTAACACGACCTGTCGTTCTGTGCGCTTGTTCGCTAACACGACCTGTCGTTCCCTGCAAATTTACACCAACACGACCTGTCGTTCCCTGCTCATGTACACTAACACGACTTGTCGTTCCCTTCACACGTATACTAACACAACCAGTCGTTCCTACACATGTACACTAACACGACCTGTCGTTCCCTACACATGTACGCTAACACGACCTGTCGTTCCCTACACATGTGCACTAACACGACCTGGCGTTCCCTACACATGTACACTAACACGACCTGTCGTTCCCTACACATTTTCACTAACACCACCTGTCGTTCCCTACACATGTACACTAACACAACATGTCGTTCCCTGCACATGTATACTAACATGACCTGTCGTTCCCTACACATGTACAATAACACGACCTGTCGTTCCCTGCACATGTACACTAACACGACCTGCCGTTTCGTGCACATGTACGCTAATACGACGTGTCGTTTCTTGCACATGTACACTAACACGACCTGGCGTTCCCTACATATGAACACTAACATGACCTGTCACTCCCTACACATGTACACTAACACGACCTGTCGTTCCCTACACATGTACACTAACACGACCTGTCGTTCCCTGCACATGTACTGTAACACGACTTGTCGTTCCCTACACATGAACACTAACATGACCTGTCGTTCCCTACACATATACATTAACATGACCTGTCGTTCCCTACACATGTACGCTAACACGACGTGTTGTTCCCTACACATGGGCTCTAACACAACCTGGCTTTCCCTACACATGTACACTAACACGACCTGTCGTTCCCTACACTTGAACACTAACATGACCTGTCTTTCCTTACTCATGTACACTAACATGACCTGTCGTTCACTACACATGTACACTAACGACCTGTCGTTCCCTACACATGAACACTAACATGACCTGTCGTTCCCCACATATTTACATTAACATGGCCTGTCGTTCCCTACACATGTACACTAACACGACCTGTCGTTCCCTACATATATACATTAACATGGCCTGTTGTTCCCTACACTTGTACGTTAACAGGACCTGTCGTTCCATGCACATGTACACTGACACAACCTGTCGTTCCCTACACATGTACGCTAACACGACCTGTCGTTCTCTTACGTGTCTTAGCAGACAATTACTTTGATGCTGACAAGGCCAGGGTTAGGCATGCAGTCTTAATATCAAGCTTGAAGCCACCCAAACATTGTTTTTCAGATTTATAGGCATTTAGAATTACATTAGACAATAGTCTCAGATCTGTTGGTGCTAAATATGACCAACACAGCAAGCACGTCAACACAGCAAGCACGTCTACACAGCAAGCACGTCAACACAACAAGCACGTCAACACAGCAAGCACGTCAACACAGCAAGCACGTCAACACAGCAAGCATGTCAACACAACAAGCATGTCAACACAACAAGCACATCAACACAGCAATCACGTCAACACAACAAGCACGTCAACACAGCAAGCACGTCAACACAGCAAGCACCTCAACACAGCAAGCACGTCAACACAGCAAGCACGTCAACACAGCAAGCACGTCAACACAACAAGCACGTCAACACAGCAAGCACGTCAACACAGCAAGCACGTCAACACAGCAAGCACGTCAACACAGCAAGCATGTCAACACAGCAAGCACCTCAACACAGCAAGCACGTCGACACAACAAGCACGTCAACACAGCAAGCACCTCAACACAGCAAGCACCTCAACACAACAAGCACGTCAACACAGCAAGCACGTCGACACAAGCACGTCAACACAGCAAGCATGTCAACACAGCAAGCACCTCAACACAGCAAGCACCTCAACACAACAAGCACGTCAACACAGCAAGCACGTCAACACAGCAAGCACGTCAACACAGCAAGCATGTCAACACAGCAAGCATGTCAACACAGCAAGCACGTCAACACAGCAAGCACGTCAACACAGCAAGCACGTCAACACAGCAAGAACGTCAACACAGCAAGCATGTCAACACAGCAAGCACGTCAACACAGCAAGCATGTCAACACAGCAAGCATGTCAACACCCGCAAGCATGTCAACACAGCAAGCATGTCAACCAAGCAAGCTGCAACACAGCAAGCACCTCAACACAGCAACCCCGTCAACACAGCAAGCAGTAAACACGCAAGCAGTCAAAACAGCAAGCATTCAAACAGCAAGCCCCTCAAACAGAAAGCTTCAACACAGAAAAAAAAAAAGCAACTTTCAACACGGGCGCATGTCAACACAGCAAGCGTCAACACAAAAGCCCCTCAAAAGAAGGTTTTTTTTTAAAAAAAAGAAAGGTTTAAAAAAAAAAGAAGTGAAAAAAAAAGGAAAAATTATTTGGGTTTTTTAAGGAGTTTTTTGGGGGAAAGGGGTTTTTGGGGGTAAAGGGGCCCCGGGCTGTGACCACCCTCCTGGGGGATCATGCCTGATAAACCCAAAACGTTGCTGCGGCTGCAGAAACCAACGTACGAGCCCACCCGGCTGATCGGGAACTGACTTTAGGTGCTTGTTCCAGTCCCACTTGAAGACTGCCAGGGGCTTTGGAAAATCCCCCTTATGTGTCGGGGGGCAGTTGAACAGTCCCGGCCCCTGACACTTATTGTATGGCCCTTTTAACGTGCTAGTGACACCCCTGTTTTTCATTGGGGGATGGTGCATCGTCTGCCAAGTCTTTTGCTTTCGTAGGGAGTGTTTTTTCGTGTGCAAGTTCGGTACTACCCCCTCGGGATTTTCCGGTGTATATAATCAGTATCTCTCCCTCCTCGTTCCAGGGAAACAGGTTTAGAAACCTCAAGCGCCCCCAAATTTGGGGGTTTTTTATCCCCCGTTATCCGCCGTGAAATTTCTCGTACATTTTCTAGTCGGCAATTTTCACCTGCCTTGAAAGGTGCTGTTAGAGGCAGAAATTTCCAGCCTAGATAGAACAAGTGACCTGAAAGTGTCATCAGGGGTTTTGGCCTCCCTAGTTTTTGAAGGTTCCATTAAATCCGTCTTTTTTCTACAAGCAATTGATACAATGTTATGGTCCTTGAAGGTGAATCCCCGACATAATCACCCCGGGTCTTTGACGTTGGTGTTTTTGCCTATTTTTTGTGGCCAAAATTTTTTTTTGTACTCTGAGAAAATTTAATTTCCCATGTTTACCATATCAGTAATTGAAAAATTTTTCATCGTTGAAAATTCATATTGTTTTCTGCAGCCCACTGAAAAATTTTGGTTTATGTCCGCCTGGGCCTTGCAGGGCTGCATGGAAAACACGTCATGCAGATTCGGGGGTCCTGCAAGGAAACACGGTGCGTGGGTGACATCCTTTTCTATGTCGATAGAGGATGAGGAAAAAATGAGCTATACGGCCTTTTGGGGAAAAGAGCTTTTCACCGTATGCCTCGACTTTACTCTGTTGACGACTACTCTCTGTGTTCTGTTTGTGAGGAAATTATGATCCATCGACCGAAATTTTCCCCGTTATCCTTTACGGGGCATTTTGTGCGCTATTACGCCCTGGGCACACTTGTCGAAGGCTTTTTCAAAATCTATATATTACTCTGCATTCTTTTTGTCTTCAGTGCATTTTGGACCTTTTCGTAGTGATCCAGTAGTTAGACAGACAGGAGCGACCTTTCTAAACCCATGTTGCCCTGGGTTGTGTAACTGATGGGGTTTTTAGATGGGGGGTGATCTTTCTCTTAGGACCCTTTCAAAAATTTTTATGATATGGGATGTTTTGCTATTGGGCTTTGTTCTTTGCTGTTGCTTTACGCCCCTTTTGGGGAGGGGGGGCTAGTCTGTTTTTTTAGTAACTGAGGGACGCCCCCCGGGTTCCAGCTCCCTCCCATAGGATGGAAAAGGCTCGTATGGGGGGCTCTTGCATTTCTTGATGAACACAGAGTTCCCATGAGTCTGGCCCCGGGGGCAGAGTGAGGGGGCATGTCATTTATCCCCTGTTCGAAGTCTTTGGCGTCAGGAAACATGGGAAGGGCTTGTGTTAAAAAATTTTGGGGCCTCTCAAAAAAAATTCATTTTGACTTCGACTCTAAAGTCGGGTTTAGGGGCTTCCCTAAAAACTGAGTCAAATGGGACTTGAGTAGCTCACCTTTTCCCCTTGTTGTCTCTGTTATGTCATCTTTTTTTGTCACTATTACGAACAACATCTGAAAAACTTTTAAGAAACAGAACATAAAAGAAAAGTACAGTACAATAATCTCGTATAACACATCCAAATTTCACTCCCAAATAAGGCAATAAAAATTTTGTGTATGTAATAATTTCGCAAAAATCATTCTAAACCTAAGGGAAAAAATGGATTAGGCAAATTTAAATTTAAATTTAAATTAAATTAAAGCTTGGGTAAGTTTTCAAGGTTTTTTTTAAAAAAGTTTTTTAATTTTTTACATTAAATTAAATTAAAAAATTATTTTAAAGTATAGAGAAAATTTCAGAAAAGGGCTTAATTTAAATATTCTTTTTAACACCTTTAACCCATCGGAATTGGGGAAAGGGATTTAGAGAGGATCTTTTGTACTTTGTACAGAATCTAAACGTCGTATCTGACCCCTGCAAACCCGTGATTAAAAGTAATGAATTTAAAGATGAATATAAGAAATATTTTCTTTTTGGGGATTTTTTCCAAGCTGATAACGTGGGGGCACCCCGCGAATCCCCCTGACTGTTTTTCCAGTAGGGTAACACCCCCGTGGCTACTGCAGGAACTGGATGGGAAAAACACCCCGTGGGGTACTGCAGGGGGACGGAGGGGAAAACCCTCCGGGCACTGTCAGGGAGGGGATGGGAATTCACCACCGGGCTGCGTCAGGGGCTGGAATGGGGGAAAAACACCACCTGGCTACTGTCAGGGGGCTGGAGTGGGAATAACGCCTCCGGGTACTGTCGGGGGGCTGGTGTGGGGAAAAACACCACCCTGGCTACGGGCAGGGAGGCTGGAGTGGGGAAAAACCCTCCTGGGTACTGCGGGGGGCTGGGGGGGAAAAACACCCCCTTTTCCACTGCAGGGGGGCTGGGTGGGAATAACACCACCTCCTACTGTCAGGGACCTGGATGGGGAATAACACCTCCGTGACTATGTCGGGGGGCTGGGGTGGGGAATACCCACCGCGGCTACTGCAGGAGGCTGGAGTGGGAAAACACCACTGTGGCACTGCAGGGAAAGGGGGAGTGGGAAAAACACAACCGTGGCTACTGTCAGGTATGCTGGGTTGTGGAATAAAGCCAACGTGGATACTGTCAGGGAGGTGCTGGAGTGGGAATAACACCACCGTGGCTACTGACCAGGTGATGGCTGGGGAGTGGGAATAACACACACCGTGGCTACTGTCAGGGAGGCTGGAGTGGGAAAAACTCCACTGGTGGCTACTGTCTGAAGGCTAAGAGTGGTAACAACACAAACCGTGTCTACTTTCAGGGAGGGCTGTTGTGGAATAAATCCAACGAGGATACTGTCAGGGTGGCTGGGAGTGGGAATAACACCACCTGCAACTGTCAGGGAGGCTGGATTGGGAATAACACACCGTGCTACTGTCATGGAAGGCTGGAGTAAGAAATAACACCACCGTGGCTAAGCGTCAGGAGGTTGGAGTGGGAATAACACCACCGTGGCTACTGTCAGGGAGGCAGGAGTAGGAATAACACCACCGTGGCTACGTCCAGGGAGGCTGGAGTGGGAATAACACCAACGTGGCAACTGTCAGGGAGTTTGGAGTGAAATAACACCACGCACGGCTACTTCCAGGAGGTTGTAGTGGGAATGACACCACCGTAACAACTGCCGGAAGGCTGGAATGGAGAAAAGCACCACCTGGCTACTGTCAGTAAGACTTGAGTTGGAATAACACCAACGTGTTACTTCAGGGAGTGCTGGAGTTGGAAATACACCACCATTGCTAACTGTCAGGAGACTGGAGTTTGAAAAAAACGCAACGTTGGTACTGTCAGGGAGGCTGGAGTGAAAATCACCACCGTGGCTACTGTCAGGGAGGCTGGAGTAGAAAATAACACCACCGTGGCTTACTTTCAGTGATGTTGGAGTGGGAATAACGACCACCGTGGCATACTGTCAGGGAGGCTGGAGTAGAAATAACACCAACCGTGGCTACTGCCAGGGAGGCTGGAGAAGAAAGAACACCACCGTGGCTACTGTCAGGGAGGCTGAGTGGGGCATAATCACCATCGTTGCTACTGGTCAGGGGAGGTTGGAGTGAGAAATAACAGCGCAATTACAACCACCGCGCTACTTCCAGGAGGTTGGAGTGGGCTTGACACCACCGTAACTACTGCAGGGAGCTGGAGTGGAAATAACACCACCATGGTATACTGTCAGAAGACTGGAGTGGGAATAACACCACCGTCCCCGTTACTGTCAGGGAGGCTGGAGTGGAAATATCACCACCGTGGCTACTGTCCAGGGAGGCTGGAGTAGAAATACACACCGTGCTACTTTTCAAGGAGGATGAGAGGAATTAACACCACCGTGGTACTGTCAGGAGGCTGGAAGTAAGAAATATCACCACCGGGCTACATTCAGTGAGGTTGGAGTGGAATAACACCACCGTGTCTACCTGTCAGGGAGGCTGGAGAAGAAATAACTACCACCGTGGCTACTTACAGGGAGGTTGGAGTGGAATAACACCACCGTGGCTACGGTCAGGGAGGCAGAAGTGAGAATAACACCAACGTGGCTACTGTCCAGATTATGCTGGAGTGGAAAAACACCCCCGTGGTTAATGCAGGGAGTTGAAGTGGGAATAACCACCGTGACTACTGTCATGAGGCTGAAGTGGGAATAACACCACCGTGACTACTGTCAGGGAGGCTGGAGTGGGATAACACCACCTTGACTACTGTCGGGGAGGCTGGAGTGGGAATAACACCACCGGACTACTGTCAGGGAGCGGAAGTGGGAATAACACCACCGTGACAACTGTCAGGGAGGCTGAAGTGGGAAAAACACCACCGAGACTACGTCAGGAGGCTGAAGTTGGGAATAACACCACCGGGACTACTGTCAGGGAGGCTGAGTGGATATAACACCCCCGTGACTACTGTCAGGATAGGCTGGAGTGGGAATAACAACCACCGTGACTACTGACGGGAGCTGAAGTGGAATAACACACCGTGACTACTGTACAGGGATGCTGAAGTGAGGAATAACAACCACCGTGACTACTGTCCCCAGGAGGCGGAAGAGGTAAATAACAAACACCGGGCTACTGTTCCAGGGGGTAGTCTGAAGTGGGAATAACACCACCGTGGCTACTGTCAGGTAGGCTGAAGTGGGAATAACACCACCGTGGCTACTGTCAGGTAGGCTGAAGTGGGAATAACACCACCGTGGCTACTGTCAGGTAGGCTGGAGTGGGATAACACCACCGTGCTAACTGTCAGGTAGCTGGAGTGGGGGAAATAACACCACCGTGGGCTTCTGTCAGGTAGGATTTGAAGTGGGAATAACACCAACGAGGCTACTGTCAGGTAGCGAAGTGAATAACACCACCGTGGCTACTGTCAGGTAGGCTGAAGTGGGAATAACACCACCGTGGCTACTGTCAGGTAGGCTGAAGTGGGAATAACACCACCGTGGCTACTGTCAGGGAGGCTGGATGGGAATAACACCACCCGTGGGGCTACTGTCAGGTAGGCTGGAGTGGTAAAAACAACACCGTGGCTACTGTCAGGTAGGCTGAAGTGGGAATAACAAGTCCCCCACCGGTGCTACTGTCAGGAGGCTGAAGTGGAATAACACCACCGTGGCTACTGTCAGGTAGGCTGGAGTGAGAATAACACCACCGTGGCTACTGTCAGGTAGGCTGAAGTGGGAATAACACCACCGTGGCTACTGTCAGGTAGGCTGAAGTGGGAAATAACCACCGTGGCTACTGTCAGGGAGGCTGAAGTGAGGGAATAACACCACCGTGGCTACCAGTCAGTAGGCCGGAGTGGGAATAACACCACCGTGGCTACTGACCAGGGTAGCGAAGTGGGAAAAACAACACCGTGGGCACTGTCCCAGTGTAGGTGAATTGGGGAAATAACACCACCGTTTTGCTACAGTCAGGAGGCCTGAAGTGGGAATACACCACCGGGGCTACTGTCAGGTATGCTGGAGTGGGAATAACACCACCGTTGGCTACTGTCAGGTAGGCTGGAAGTGGGAATAACAGCGCCACCGTGGCTACTGTCCAGGGTAGGCTGGAGTTGGAATAACACCACCAGTGGCTACTGTCCAGGTAGGCTGAAGTGGGGAATAACACCACCGTGGCTACTGTCAGGTAGGCGGAATTATGGAATAACACCACCGTGGCTACTGTCAGGGAGGCTGAGTGGAATAACACCACCGTGCTACTGTCAGGGAGTGCTGGAGTGGGAATAACACCACGTGGCTACTGTCCATGGAGTCAGGATGTGGAATAACACCACGTGTGCTACGTCAGGGAGGCTGGAGTGGAATAACACCACCGTGGTACTGTCATGGAGGCTGGAGAGGAATAACACCACCGTTGGCTACTGTCAGGAGGCAGGAGTGGGAAAAACACCACCGTGGCTACTGCAGGGCGGCTGAGAGGAATAACACCACCGTGGCTACTGTCAAGGAGGCTGGAGTGGGAATAACACCCCCGATGCTAACAGTCCAGGGAGTCTGGCGTGAGGGACAAACACCACGTGGCTACTGTCAGGGAGGCTGGATGGGAATAACACCACGAGGCTACTGTCAGGGAGGCTAGAGTTGGAAATAACACCACCGTGGCTACAGCAGGGAGGCTGGAGTGGGAATAACACCACCGATGCCTACTGTCAGGGAGGCAGAGTGAATAACACCACCGTTACTACTGTCAGGGAGCTGGATTGGGGAAATAACACCACCGAGGCTACTGTCAGGAGGCCTGGAGTGTGGAATAACACCACCGATGCTACTGTCAGGGAGCTGGAGTGGGGAATAACACCACCGTGGCTACTGTCATGGAGTCTGGAGTGTGAATAACACCACCGTGGCTTAACTGTCAGGGAGCAGGTGGGAAAACAACCACCGTGCTACAGTCAGGAGGCCTGGAGTGGGAATAACACCACCGTGATGCTACTGTCCGGGAAGGCTGAAATGAATATACCCCCACCGTGACTACTGTCAGGGATCTGGAGTTGGAATAACCCCACCGTGGCAACTGCAGGTGAGGCTGGAGTTGGAATAACACCACCGATGCAACAGACAGGGAGGCTGGAGTGGAATAACACCACCGTGACAACTTGGTCAGGGAGGCTGGAGTGGGAATCAACACCACCGTGACTCATGTCAGGGAGCATGAGTGGGATAACACCACCTGGCTACTGTCAGGGAGGCGGGGATTGGAATAACACCACCGTGACTACTGTCCAGGGAGGCTGGATGTGAAAACACCAACCGTGACTACTGTCAGGAGGCTGGAGTGTGGAATAACACACCGTGACAGACTGTCAGGGAGCTGAAGTGGAATAACCCCACCTTGACTACTGTCAGGGAGGCTGAGTGGAGGAATAACACCACCGTGACCTACTGTCGGAGGCTGAAGTGGGAATAACCAACCACCGTGACTACTAGTCAGGGAGGCTTGAAGTGGGATAACACCCACCGTGACTACTGTCAGGGAGGCTGAAGTGGAATAACACCACCGTGACAACTGACAGGGAGCTGAAGAGGGAATGAACACCACCGACGGGCTACTGTCAGGTAGGACTGAAGGTAGGGAATAACACACCTGTGGCTACTGACAGTATAGCTGAAGTTGAATAACACACCGTGGCTACGTCAGGTAGTGCTAAGTTGGGATAACACACCCGTGGCCAACTGTCAGGTAGGCTGGAGTGGGAATAACACCACGTGCTACAGTCAGTAGCTGGAGTGGGATAACACCACCGTGGCTTCTGTCAGGTAGAGTTGAAGTGGGAAACACCACCGAGGCAAACTGTCAGGTAAGGCTTAAGTGGGAATAACACCACCGTGGCTACTGTCCATGTAGGCTGAGGAGTGGGAAAACACCACCATGGCTACTGTCAGGTAGTCTGAATGTGGAATAACACCACGTGTCTACTGTCATGGAGGCAGGAGTGGGAATAACACCACCGAGGCTACTGTCAGGTAGCTGGAGTGGGAATAACACCACCGAGGGCTACTGTACAGTAGGCTGGAGTGGGAAACACCACCGTGGCAACTGACCAGGAGGCAGAAGTGGGATAACACCACCGTGGCTACTGTCAGTAGGAGACGTGGGAATAACACCACCGTGAGGCTACTGTCAGGGAGCTGAAGTGGGAATAACACCACCGTGGCTACTGTCAGTAGGCTGGAGAGAGATAACACCACCGAGTACTACTGTTCAGGTTAGGCAGAATGAGGAATAACACCACCGTGGCTACTGTCAGTTAGGCTGAAGTTTGGGAATAACACCAACCTGGCTACAGTTCAGGGATGCTGAAGTGGTAAAAACACCAACCAGATGTCTACAGTCAGTAGGCTGGATTGGAATAACACCACCGATGCTACTGTCAGGTAGTGCTGGAGTGGGAATAACACCACCGTGGCACCTGTCAGTAGGCTGTAGTTGGGAATAACTCCACCGAGCTACTGTCCAGGTAGGCTGAAGTGGGAACTAACACCACCGTGGCACTGTCAGGAAGGCTGAAGGGGAATAACACCACCGTGCTACGTCCAGGGAAGCTGGAGTGGAATAACACCACCGTGGCTACTGTCCAGGTGAGGACTGAGTGGGAATAACACCACCGTGGCAACTGTCAGGAGGCTGGGAGTGGGAATAACACCACCGTTGGCTACTGTCAGGGAGGCTGGAGGTGTGGGAAAAACACCACCGTGTGCTACTGTCAGGGAGGCTGAGGAGTGGGAATAACACCACCGTGCTACTGTCAGGTAGGCTGGGCGTGGAAAAACAACACACCGTGCTACTGTCGGGAGGCTGGAGTGGGAATAACACCACGCGAGCTCTGTCAGGAGGCTGAGTGGGAATAGACACCAGCCGATGCTTACGGTCAGGGAGGCTGGAGAGGGGAATAACACCACCGATGCTACTGTCAGGGAGGCCTGGAGTGGGAATAACACCACCGTGGCGATACTGTCAATGGAGGCAGGATTGGGAATACCACCACCTGTGGCTACTGTCAGGGAGGCTGTGAGGGGAAAAACACCAACCGATGCTACTGTCATGGAGGCAGGAGTGGGAATAACACCACCGTACTACTGTCCAGGGAGGTGGATTGGGAATAACACCACCGTGTGCAACTGTCAGGGAGGCTGGAGTGGGAATAACACCACCGATGCTACTGGCAGGGATGCTGGAGTGGGAATTACACCACCGTGGCTACTGTCCAGGGAGCAGGAGTGGGAAAAACACCACCGTGTCTACAGTCAGGGAGGCTGGAGTGGGAATAAACACCACCGTGGTACTGTCAGGGAGTCGTGGAGTGGGAATAACACCACCGAAGCTAACTTGTCAGGGAGGCTGAAGTGGGAATAACACCACCTGTGACTACTGTCAGGGAGGCTGGAGTGGGAATAACACCACCGTGGCAACTGTCAGGGAAGGCTGAGGAGTTTGGAAAACACCACCGATGCTACTGTCCAGGGAGGCTTGAGTGGGAATAACACCACCGTGGACTACTGTCAGGGTAGGCTGATTGGGAATAACACCACCTGTTGACTACAGTCAGGGAGGCTGGAGTGGGAATACACCACCGTGGCTACTGTCAGGGAGGCTGGAGTGGGAAAAACACCACCGTGACTACTGACAGGAGGCTGGAGAGGTGGAATAACACCACCGTGCACTACTGACAGGGAGGCAGGAGTGGGAATAAACACCACCGTTACTACGGTCAGGGAGGCTGAGTGGAAAACGCCACGTGGCTACTGTCAGGGAGGCTGGAGTGGGACTAACTCCACCGATGTCAACTGACAGATAGGCTGGAGTGGGAATACGACAACACTTGTGACTACTGGTCCAGGGAGTCGGAGGTGTGAATAACACCACCGTGAACTACTGTCATGGAGGCTGAGTAGGATAACACCATGAGACATACTGTGCAGGGAGGCTGGAGTGGGGAAATAAAACACCACCGTGGCTACTGTCAGAGGAGGCTGGAGTGGGAATAACACAACTGTGACTACTGTCCAGGAGGCTGGAGTTGTGAATAACAACCACTGTGACTACTGCCAGGGAGGGACTGGAGTTGGGAATAACACCACCGTGACTACTGACAGGGAAGGCTGAAGAGGTAATAAACACCCACCGATGTTAACTGTCAGGAGGCTGAGTGGAAATAACACCACCCGATGGCTACTGTACAGGAGTGCAGGAAGTGGGAATAACACCACCGTGGCTACAGTCAGGGAGGCGGAGAGGGACTAACACCACGTGACAACTGTCATGGAGGCAGAGAGGGAAAAACACACCGTGCTACTGTCAGGGAGGCTGGTTGTGGTTATAACACCAACCGCGTGACTACTGTCAGGGAGGGCTGGATTTGAATACACCACCGTGTGCTACTGACAGGGAGGCTGGGATGACGCTACTGAATCCAAATTATCAAATCACGAAATAAAAGAACTAGTGATAAAAAAACATTAATATGAATTATAATATATTGCGACCACTGTCATCCTCAGGTTTATCACATGTTACCCAACTTGCACGTGGAGGCCAGTGTTAACCAACCTTGCCACATTTGAGGCCCCCCGCTCCCCCTCCCCCCCCCCCAGTGTAACCAGACCTGCCACGAGAGGTCAGTAGGTTAACCAGACCTTGCCACGTGAGGTCAGTGAACGTTCCGTCTTTAAGGTCCGACCCCCCCCACCCTTCCGCCAGGATCAAGATTCCCAGATTCAGCCGTGGGCGCTCCCGCGGATGTCTCCCCTTCCTCACTTCCTAAGGTCAGCCTCGTTTCTCGAATCTCTCCTGCCTTCCAGCTCAGCCTTACCGCCAGGATCATTATCCAGGAATCCACCGTTCCTCCCGGAGTCTCCCCTTCCCCACTTACCCAAGGTCAGCCTCAACAACAACCTTTCCCAAGTTCAGAATCCAGGAATCCCATCCGTTTGCGCACCCGGATGTTTTCCCTTCCCCACATACCTAAGGTCGGCGGTGCCTTCCCTGTCAGTGTCTCCATGATGTCCACTTATATCACCTCAGGTGAACTCCCTTCCCTACTTTCCCAAAGTCAGCGGTAATTCTTGCCGACCAAGGTTCATAGGTATCCTGGAAATCCTTCCGTCTACGCCGAAATTTTCCCTTCCCCACCACGCAAGGTCAGCTCAACTGCATGAATACGGGCCTTGCCCAAGGTTCATGTATCCAGTAATCCATCCGTACGCTCCCGGATTCTCCCCTTCCCCACTTACCCAGTCATCCTCAACAACAACCTTCCCCAAGTTCATGTCTCCAGGAATCCATCCGTTCGCTCCCTTGATGTCACCCTTCCCCCAGTTACCTAAGGTCGGCGGTGACTTCCCCGGATCAGTGGTCTCCAGGAGTCCACTAGTGTCACCTCAGTATGATCCCTTCCCCACCTGCCCCCAAATACAGTGTGTGTCCTCCCCCGATCATGTCCTCCGTAGTCTACTTGTGTGCACGCTGAGTGACTCCCCTCCCCTATTCCCAGAGTCAGCGGTGCCTTCCCCGGATCAGTGTATCCAGGTAGTCCCACTTATTCACCTTCAGGTGTACTCCCTTCCCCACAACCCCAGAGTCAGCGGGATGCCACCTTCAGTGACCTCGCTGCAATGGAAACTTGGGTCTAGTCTAGCTTGGTCTACGGTAGAGACTGTCCAGGTGGGAATTACTGGATAGACAACACACAGAAAATCTGCGTCCGAGTAATTACCCCCCAAGACAGCCTGAACCGTGTAGGTCACTAGACGCCACCAAGCTGCCTCACATGGATTCCGCCACCCAAAGAAGGCGTAATTAACACAAATTTTTGAAAATCCATTTATTTTACAGTATGAATTTTAACGACGAACAAGAATTTTTTACGTATTTAAACTGTATAAAGTTATTTGTGAGTGATTATAATTGCAGAATAAATACCCAAGTGTTTTTTAATAAGGCGCCTCCATCATAACTGTTTTTTTTAAAATTACACTGTTTTCAATTTTTCTTTATTAAATCCGTCTTTTGCATTTGGCACTCAAAAGCGTAACAATCGCAGAAATTGTTTACAAATACATACATGTTTATTTTCCACAAACGTTATACGTTTAAACACAAACACCAGTATTCAAACATCTTAATACAAACTCTTGCATGCATAAAAAAAGTCACACACAATCCCATGTACTACAAATACGCACACAACAATGTACACAGTTATCTCCTATCACTATAATATGTATGAGATCATACATACATACACACACACATGTCGCTCGAAATCCCATCCCAGGAACACTTATGTACACATACATGAGTATACATACTCGATATAGAGATACATGTACTCGTCCACATTATTAAACAATGTAGTAGAGACAATGTAAAGGAAATAAGAAAATGTTTATTTGCTTCAATATTCAGAATATATAAGACAAAGAATGTTGGTTTACATTATTTTGACAACATTCTTTGTTGTAACTTGTGAATAAATTAAAGATGTGACTCGACTGTGACATAGGGAGGACTGTTTGTGTACATGTTATTAATGTGCACATTAAATCACGTGTTATTGGTATGGTGTGCCATGTATACTTGTGTGTTGATGAATGTCCATGTGTACATGTGTGTTGATGATTGTCCATGAGTACAAGTTGTGTGTGATGATTGTCAATGTGTACAAGTTGTGTGTTTTATGATTGAACAAGTGTACAGTTGTGTGTTATGCAGATTGTCATGTGCACATGTTGAATGTTGATGATTGTCATGTGACAAGTGTTGTTGATGAACTTACATGTGTACATGTTAGGAGAGTTAATGATGACATGTGTACATGTTTGTGTATTAAGATTGTCATGTGTACAAGTTGTAATGTTGATGATTGTCCATGTGTACATGTGTGTTGATTGATAGTCATGTGTACATGTAGTGTTAGATGAATTTCATTAAAACCAGAAGTAGAGAGAAGCAATGACAATAGAACCTGAATGAGATGAAGATGAAAAGACAAATTTGATTCAGAGTAGAATGATGAATGATATACAAGTTATAACATCAAAGTAAAAAAGCTATAACTAGAAAGAAATTCACGATAAAAGCAAGATAATGATGAATTGAATGAGTGTCAAATGAGAAACACTAAAAACTCCTGACCAAGAAAACATCAATAATTTAGAAAAAAAAAAACGAGATTTTTCGTGTTTCATAAAAGGAAATTGAAGTTCACAAATGGCATGTAAAAAAACATACCATGTAACGTACCATGTAAAAAGTTTGTACAGTGAGATTTAAACAACAGAATGATAATTAAAGTACAGGTCCAACAAGAAGTCCAGCCTCACACACACACACACACACACACACACACCAACACACACACACAACACTCACCCACACACACACAACACCACACACACACACACACACACACACACACACACACACACATCTAAAACAATTTATATATATATATAGATATATATCTATATATAATATAATATATATATATAATAAATCAATAACTAAATATAAATAGATAGATAGATAGTATAGATAGAAAGATAGATAGAAAGATAGAAAGATATAGGTAGAAAGATAGAAAGGATAAAAAGATAGATAGAAAGAATAAATAGATAGATAGTTTGTCATATTGACAGTGACATCGTGCCAAGTCTTTTAACACCGACATACGACATCACACAACATTAAAAAAGACCCATTTTTTGGGGTAAATATTTACCATCTTTCTTGCATATTATAACTTAATTCAACACTTCAGCTATCACAACTCTACTCTACTAACATCTCTCATATATATATTGCCACAACAATAATACACCCAGCGCAACTTTCCATTATAAAAGTGTAGAATTAACTTCAGTATTTCAGTGTTTACACATGATCCACAGATTACCTTCACTTTCTGATCTTACAGTCTTCTATGTCATCCATATTATCTTTACCATCACATCAATAATCACAATTCTCACATACACTTTAGCTGGTATTGTCAACAGTCTTATTCCATTATAATTATTACATTCTTTAAACTTTTTTTTACCCTTTTCTGATGTCAACCAGGCTGACAGCAGAGTCTGCCATGCTGACAGCAGAGTCTGCCATGCTGACAGCAGAGTCAGCCATGCTGACAGCAGAGTCAGCCAGGTTGACAGCAGAGTCAGCCAGGCTGACAGCAGAGTCAGCCAGGCAGACAGTTGTACAACAGAACTGTGCTCTTCTTTTCTGTGAATTATTATGTAGATCATACAAGTTTTTCTGACGTTTACTTTTCATTTTTATCTACACATACATGTGTACACATACACATGTATGTGTACACATACACATGTATGTGAACACATACACATGTATGTGTACACATATACATCACTACAAACACACTACTACCAACACATATATATACATACATGTGTACACATACATGTGTACACATACATGTGTACACATACACATCACTGCAAACACACTACCAACACACATATATACATACATGTGTACACATATACATCACTACAAACACACTACTACCAACACATATATACATACATGTGTACACATATACATCACTACAAACACACTACTACCAACACATATATATACATACATGTGTACACATACATGTGTACACATACATGTGTACACATACACATCACTGCAAACACACTACCAACACACATATATACATACATGTGTACACATATACATCACTACAAACACACTACTACCAACACATATATACATACATGTGTACACATATACATCACTACAAACACACTACTACCAACACACATATATACATACATGTGTACACATACACATCACTACAAACACACTACTACGAACACACATATATACATACATGTGTACACGTACACATCACTACAAACACACTACTACCAACACACATATATACATACATGTGTACACATATACATCACTACAAACACACTACTACCAACACACATATATACATACATGTGTACACATATACATCACTACAAACACACTACTACCAACACACATATATACATACATGTGTACACGTACACATCACTACAAACACACTACTACCAACACACATATATACATACATGTGTACACGTACACATCACTACAAACACACTACTACCAACACACTTATATACATACATGTGTACACATACACATCACTACAAACACACTACTACGAACACACATATATACATACATGTGTACACGTACACATCACTACAAACACACTACTACCAACACACATATATACATACATGTGTACACATATACATCACTACAAACACACTGCTACCAACTCATATATGTACATACATGTGTATACATAGATCACTACAAACACACTACTACTAACACACATATATACATACATGTGTACACGTTATCATAGACATATCTACACTCTACCTCGCCATTGTTTAATTAAATTTAATATTGTATAAATTGTATAAGAGAAGTTAGAATTTTTTTATTATATTATTTAAATTTTCTTAAGAAAGTACAATGAGGGTTATAATATTTTGATGACATAATGTGGGAAAAAATGTAAATATGTGAAGAAGTGACTAACTTGAGAGACTTGTGGTTAATTAAGATAAAGAAAATATTCTTATAAAACAATTTGTTTAAGTAGAATTAATTATTAAATAACTCTCTCAGTTCTCATACAAACACTTCTC
Organism: Cherax quadricarinatus; assembly: GCF_026875155.1. NCBI lineage: Eukaryota > Metazoa > Arthropoda > Malacostraca > Decapoda > Parastacidae > Cherax > Cherax quadricarinatus. The sequence continues at coordinate 3,288,901 of NC_069472.1, read as the reverse complement.
TCACTTCTTCATTAATGACATAAAAAAATCACCATCACAGATGCAAAACAAAAACTTTCGGTGATGAACATAAAAACTGTCAACTTGGATGATTCGATCTCTTGACAATAAGAATTTTGGTGGTGGCTGCCACAACCTGGCCAGTACGACGCTGTGTGTTGCCACAACCTGGCCAGTACGACGCTGTGTGTTGCCACAACCTGGCCAGTACGACGCTGTGTGCTACTGTCTCCCACACTGTTGTTATGTACTGTGACGTATCAGTGTTCTACTGAATGCATACTGCACCACTGAATGTTGTAGTGCACTATGTTGCAGAGATGTATGCCACAAAGAAGGAAGTACTGATATTATGTGTTATTCATCACCATCGTTGTGTTGTGATGTGTATAAAGTCTGTCTGATACATCAGAGTTAATAACACTGTATGTAACATGTTTGGTAAATATCTGATTAAAGACCTATTAACAGCATTCTTTTCTTTGGATTCTGTTGGTAGGATTCAAGTGTGTAAGTCTGGACGCTACTGGAAGATTACTACTGAAAGGATTGTTACCAGAAGACTATTGGTAGAAGACCTTTCGCGGGTTTATGCTGGAAATAGAGTGCTGGCAGCACTCTGTTGGTAAAAGACTTTAGGTAGCGGTTCATTTGTTACTTATAAGATGAATCAAGTCAGGTGGTATTATACGTCTGCGTGATGGTGGTGTCTCCACCCAGATTATCCTTTCAGCGACTTATTTTTTAAGTTTCTTCCTGGTGGGAAAAAGAATTTTGTTTCTTTTTGTCACATCACAGATATAATCGGTGCAGATGCTTCCTCTAATAAATTAATGATGGATGATTTATATGAGCGAACACAGTAGAGGGTGACCATAGTCGTTCCATGGCTGTGTTCTCTTTCGTCCACAGAAAAACAGTACTTGATGAATAGAAACCTCACAAACCTCAAATACAACGACTAATACATTCCAAGAAGTGAGGAACGGCATCAATCACAGCAGCTTGAAACCCACTGCTAATAAAATGGTGACCAACAGAAAATTCGCTGTGCTGGACAAACTAGAGTAGGATGGTCGTGATATTGTTCCACAGAAAACTACAGAAACAAACAAGAGAGAAAGAATTATATACTTAAAATTAAGAAACAAAAAACTATGTGTCTCCTGGATCTTCTACATTCTGTTAATGTCTCCTCGAAGATCATAACTCTTAACTCTGGAACAAGCACCGCACTTTCTCTGCACATTCTCTAATACGTTAACATGTTCGTAGAGGTGCGGGTTATATGCTGGTTCTGCATACTCCATAACGGATATCACATCTCTTACATACATTGCCCAGAATAATTCGATCGAGATTCTGGAAGGCTGATCACTCTGTGTCACCTGTATACTGTGTCACCTGTGTACTGTGTCACCTGTGTACTGTCACCTGTTTACTGTGTCACCTGTGTACTGTGCCACCTGTGTACTGTGTCACCTGTGTACTGTGTCACCTGTATACTGTGTCACCTGTGTACTTTATCACAAGTGTATTCTGCCACCTGTGTACTGTGTCACCTGTGTACTGTGTCACCTGTGTACTGTGTCACCTGTGTACTGTGTCACCTGTGTACTGTGTCATCTGTGTACTGTGTCACCTGTGTACTGTGTCACCTGTGTACTGTGTCACCTGTGTACTGTGTCACCTGCGTACCGTGTCACCTGTGTACGGTGTCACCTGTGTACTGTCACCTGTGGTGGTACTGTGGTGGTAAATGGACTGTACTAGGTCAAGTGGTGGTGGTAAGTGGACTGTACTAGGTCAAGTGGTGGTGGTAAGTGGACTGTACTAGGTCAAGTGGTGGTGGTAAGTGGACTGTACTAGGTCAAGTGGTGGTGGTAAGTGGACTGTACTAGGTCAAGTGGTGGTGGTAAGTGGACTGCACTAGGTCAAGTGGTGGTGGTAAGTGGACTGTACTAGGTCAAGTGGTGGTGGTAACTGGACTGTACTAGGTCAAGTGGTGGTGGTAAGTGGACTGTACTAGGTCAAGTGGTGGTGCTAAGTGGACTGTACTAGGTCAAGTGGTGGTGCTAAGTGGACTGTACTATGTCAAGTGGTGGTGGTAAGTGGACTGTACTATGTCAAGTGGTGGTGCTGGAGGCAAACAATATACACAGCTTCAAGAATGGATATGATCCGTCTCTGTATATCAGAAATAAAAAAAACGGTAAAAAAAGTTATGAAGTGGGTCCAGGAGCTGTGAATGATCCGCTGTAAAAACAGTTTTATTACGTAATTAGTTGACTTAAGTTTATGTAGGAATTGTTGTTTTCCACTCACCAGAGTTAACTTTTATACCAGTGTTATTTATGTCAGTGTTCATGTCAGTGTTGTTCTTGTCAGTGCTGTTAATGTTAACATTTTTCATGTACAACACTGATTATTATTGTCCAGAGAAACACCAGTGGTGTTCATGTCGGTCACGTCAGAGAAACACCAGTGGTGTTCATGTCGGCCACGTCAGAGAAACACCAGTGGTGTTCATGTCGGTCACGTCAGAGAAACTCCAGTGGTGTTCATGTCGGTCACGTCAGAGAAACACCAGTGGTGTTCATGTCGGTCACGTCAGAGAAACTCCAGTGGTGTTCATGTCGGTCACGTCAGAGAAACACCAGTGGTGTTCATGTCGGTCCGTCAGAGAAACACCAGTGGTGTTCATGTCGGTCACGTCAGAGAAACTCCAGTGGTGTTCATGTCGGTCACGTCAGAGAAACACCAGTGGTGTTCATGTCGGTCACGTCAGAGAAACTCCAGTGGTGTTCATGTCGGTCACGTCAGAGAAACACCAGTGGTGTTCATGTCGGTCACGTCAGAGAAACACCAGTGGTATTCATGTCGGTCACGTCAGAGAAACACCAGTGGTGTTCATGTCGGTCACGTCAGAGAAACACCAGTGGTGTTCATGTCGGTCACGTCAGAGAAACACCAGTGGTGTTCATGTCGGTCACGTCAGAGAAACACCAGTGGTGTTCATGTCGGTCACGTCAGAGAAACACCAGTGGTGTTCATGTCGGTCACGTCAGAGAAACACCAGTGGTGTTCATGTCGGTCACGTCAGAGAAACACCAGTGGTGTTCATGTCGGTCACGTCAGGAGAAACACCAGTGGTGTTCATGTCGGTCACGTCAGAGAAACACCAGTGGTGTTCATGTCGGTCACGTCAGAGAAACACCAGTGGTGTTCATGTCGGTCACGTCAGAGAAACACCAGTGGTGTTCATGTCCGTCACGTCAGAGAAACACCAGTGGTGTTCATGTCGGTCACGTCAGAGAAACACCAGTGGTGTTCATGTCGGTCACGTCAGAGAAACACCAGTGGTGTTCATGTCGGCCACGTCAGAGAAACACCAGTGGTGTTCATGTCGGTCACGTCAGAGAAACTCCAGTGGTGTTCATGTCGGTCACGTCAGAGAAACACCAGTGGTGTTCATGTCGGTCACGTCAGAGAAACTCCAGTGGTGTTCATGTCGGTCACGTCAGAGAAACACCAGTGGTGTTCATGTCGGTCACGTCAGAGAAACTCCAGTGGTGTTCATGTCGGTCACGTCAGAGAAACACCAGTGGTGTTCATGTCGGTCACGTCAGAGAAACACCAGTGGTGTTCATGTCGGTCACGTCAGAGAAACACCAGTGGTGTCATGTCGGTCACGTCAGAGAAACACCAGTGGTGTTCATGTCGGTCACGTCAGAGAAACACCAGTGGTGTTCATGTCGGTCACGTCAGAGAGAAACACCAGTGGTGTTCATGTCGGTCACGTCAGAGAAACACCAGTGGTGTTCATGTCGGTCACGTCAGAGAAACACCAGTGGTGTTCATGTCGGTCACGTCAGAGAAACACCAGTGGTGTTCATGTCGGTCACGTCAGAGAAACACCAGTGGTGTTCATGTCGGTCACGTCAGAGAAACACCAGTGGTGTTCATGTCGGTCACGTCAGAGAAACACCAGTGGTGTTCATGTCGGTCACGTCAGAGAAACACCAGTGGTGTTCATGTCGGTCACGTCAGAGAAACACCAGTGGTGTTCATGTCGGTCACGTCAGAGAAACACCAGTGGTGTTCATGTCGGTCACGTCAGAGAAACACCAGTGGTGTTCATGTCGGTCACGTCAGAGAAACACCAGTGGTGTTCATGTCGGTCACGTCAGTGTTGATCATATATAACACTGATTATTAATGTAAACATGTTCTTTCATCATAGTGAACATTGATGTTGTTCTTGTACGTGTTCATCACAGTAGACAATAATCTTGTTCTTGGTAGTGAACTTACTTATTCATATATCTGCGTATTCACATATATACAGATGCTCAAATATTCATAAATACATGAATACATTTAAAAATCATACATACTTAATAACCCGGACTTATGAGGACTTTTCAGTGGGACTTGGATTATTAACTTGTAACACGAAAACGTTTGGTTATAACGATGATAATGTAATTACCAGGACTACCTCATGACATCAGTCTTTTCCAGATGGTGACCCGTCACTGTCTGCTGAAGGTGCGTGGGTGACCAGTCACTGTCTGCTGGAGGTATGTGGTGACCCGTCACTGTCTGCTGGAGGTATGTGGTGACCCGTCACTAGCTCCTGAAGGAGTGTGGAGAGCCGTCACTGTCTGCTGAAGGTGTGTAGTGACCCGTCACTGTGTGCTGAAGATGTGTGGTGACCCGTCAATGTCTCCTGAAGGTGTGTGGTGACAGGTTACTGGTTCCTGAAGGTGTGTGGTGACCCGTCACTCTCTCGTGAAGGTGTGTGCTGACCCGTCACACTCTCCTGAAGGTGTGTGGTAACCCGTCACTCTTTCCTGAAGGTGTGTGGTGACCCGTCACTCTCTCCTGAAGGTGTGTGGTGACCCGTCACTGTCTCCTGAAGGTGTGTAGTGACCCGTCACTCTCTTCTGAAGATGTGTGGTGACCCGTCACTGTCTGCTGAAGGTGTGTGGTGACCTGTCACTGTCTCCTGAACGTGTGTAGTGACCCGTCACTGGCTCCTGAAGGTGTGTAGTGACCCGTCATTGGCTCCTGAAGGTGTGTGCTGACCCGTCACACTTTCCTGAAGGTGTGTGGTGACCTGTCGCTGTCTCCTGAAGGTGTGTGGTGACCCGTCACTGGCTCCTGAAGGTGTGTAGTGACCCGTCACTGGCTCCTGAATGTGTGTGCTGACCCGTCACACTTTCCTGAAGGTGTGTAGTGACCCGTCACTGTCTGCTGAAGATGTGTGGTGACCCCTCACTGTCTCCTGAAGGTGTGTGGTGACCCGTCACTCGCTGCTGAAGGTGTGTGGTGACCCGTCACTCGCTGCTGAAGGTGTGTGGTTACCCGTCACTGTCTCCTGAGTGTGTTTGTGTGTGTGTGTGTGTGTGTGTGTGTGTGTGTGTGTGTGTGTACTCACCTATTTGTACTCACCTATTTGTGGTTGCAGGGTTGCTACTAGGCCCTCTCTCTCCCCGCTCCATGAGCTTTATCAAACCTCGTCTTAAAACTGTGTATGGTTCCTGCCTCCACTACGTCATTTTCTAGGCTATTCCACTGCCTTACAACTCTATGACTGAAGAAATGCTTCCTACTATCTCTCTGACTCATTTGTGTCTTCAACTTCCAATTGTGGCCTCTTGTTTCTGTGTCCCCTCCCTGGAACATCCTGTCTTTGTCCACCTTGTCTATTCCACGCAGTATTTTATATGTCGTTTCATGCCCCCCCCACCCTCCTGTCCCCCCGTGTGGTCAGGCCGTTTTCCCCCTTAATCGTTCCTCATGGGACATTCCCCTTAGCTCGGGAACAAACCCTTTGCGAAAACCCTTTTGTACTTTCCTATTTCTTGACGTGTTTTATCAAGTGGGGTTCCAAACGGTGCTGCTACCCCCCATATGGGCCTGACATACACGGTGTACGTGTCTTGAATGTTCCCTTTACAAAGGTATGGGAAGCGTTCCGGTTTGCAGGCCCCCAATGCTGAGATTATCTGATTGATTGTGTTTCCCCGGAGAATACTCGGTTTATACCACCCCAAGATCTTTCCCCTTGAGTAGGCTTGCATTTTTTTGGCCACCTACCCTTACTTGTCTGTGGTTTTCTGGGCCCCTCCCCCACTTCATGACTTTGCTTTTTGGCAGGATTAAATTCGAAACCCCTTTTGCTGGACCAGGTGCCAGTCTGTCCGGTCTCTTTGAAGTCCCCCCTGGCCCTCATCAGTTTTAAATTTCCCTCTTTAACTTCACCATCGCAAACGGGGACACTTCTGAGTCAACCCTTTCCGTCATGTCGTTCACATATACCAAAAATAGACTGGCCCCTGGACCGACCCCTGGGGGCCCCCCGCTCGTCACAGGGCCCAGTGAAAATCATTACGTCCCATGACTCTTGTTGCCTCCCTGTCAGGTTTTTCCTGATCCATTGCAGTCCCCTTCCCTGTTTTTAGCCCTGTCCTAGCTTCTCACTAATCTCTTGTGGGGAACGGTCAAAGGCCTTCTTGCAGTCCAAGAAGATGCAATCAACCCACCCTCTCTCTCTTTCTTACTTCTTTTTTTTTATCTAAAATCCAAAAGGGTTTTGACACGGATTTTGCCTTCCGTAAATCCTGCGGGTTTGGGTTTTTATACTCCTTTTTCCGTTCCAGGGCCCACCCTCCCCCCTGAAAATTTTCCCCATAATTTGAAAATTTATACACCAAGAAAAGGTCTAAGTTTAGTGCCCTTTTCTTCCCTTTTTTTAAAATGGGAACACATTTGACGCCCTTATCCTCAGGTAGTTGCCCATTTCCGGGTGTTTGAAGATTGTGGTAAGTGGCACGCAAAACATATCGCTCCCTCTCTAAGGACCCCGGGGATTTTGTCGGGTCCCATCCCTTTTGGGGTATCGATCCCCCCTTGCTTTTTCACCCCCCCTCATTGATTATGTGCCCAACACTTGTTGGTGTTTTCCCCTTGCGGGTGTCCCCTCGGGTTGTCCCCCCAAGTCCTTCCGTCTCTACTGAAAAATTCCTTAAATTGTGTTGAGCCCCTCACTACCTCTTGATCGTTTTCTTGTAGTTTCCCACCTTCTTTTTTCAGCCTTATCACCGGGCCTTGACTGTTGTCTTCCTCCTAAGTGGCTATCGCAGTTTCGGGTCAGACCTGGCTTTCGATGCCTGTCGTTCCGTGTGTCGGGGCCTCCCCCTTATCTGTGCATCTCTTTTTCGGGCTCTCTACAAATCTCCTTTTTTCCGGGGGTCCTATGCCTCCTGTCCCTTTTTCCATTCTCTGTTGCACTTATTTTTTGCCTCCCCACCTTCGGGTAAACCAAAGGACTCGTTTTGGTTTTCCCCTATTTTTTCCGTTTCCCTTGGGAACAAAACTTTCCTCGCTCCTGCACTTTGTTCCCACAATTCCATCATCTCGTTTACTGTTTTTCCCCTACCATTTCTCTGTCCCTGAACCTCCTGCGGGAAGTTTCTCATACCGGTAGTCCCCCCTTTTATAGTTTGGCCGTCCCCTTCAGTTCCTGTTACCTTCTCCCTTTAACTCTATATAAGTCAAAACTCAAAACCACTGATCGCTAGCCCCAAAGGGGGCCTCTCATAAGTGATGTCCTCAATGTCTAACTGCTCAGGGTGAACAAGCCCGTTTTGCGGGCCATCCCCCCTCTCCTCTGGTTTTTCCCCTGAATTTTGATGCAGGGTTTTTAAAGACCACACCATTTTTTGGCTTCCATGTTTGGGGACCCCCTGTGGCTCCAGGTTTTTCCCCATCGATCTCCCTGTGGTTGAAATCCCCCATTACCAGAAAATTTGCTCGCTCAGTGACTTTTCTTGCCACCCACAGTGTGTCCACCATCACCCTTTTTGTTTTCTTCGTACTCCTCTTTTGGGCCTCCTTTCAGTTCTGTGGGGGTTATACATCACCCAATACTATTTATGTTCCCCGGACTGAATTGTACCACAATGTGCCCTTTCTCCAATCATGCCCATCCCTTTTCCATTTCCTCAAATCCCCATCGGTTTTTTGAGCAGTGCAACCCCTCCCCCCCCCTCTACTCCTTCATCTTTCCCCAGGATCTGATTCCTGTTTGGGGAAAATTGTGTCTTTATTGTCTCAGCGAGTTTTGTTTCGTGACGCTATAGTTGGGGGGTTTTTCACTGATTCTTTCATTCCCCCTCCTCTGTTTATTCATTATTCATCCCGTTTGGTACCAACCCCATAGTTTTTTTTCTATCTTGTGGTCATGCAAGAAAATTTTGGGTTGGGGGGGCGAAGGGGCCCTTGGGGGGGGCCCATATGGGGCTTGGGGGTAGGGGGGGTTTGTGTTGATGGGGGGGTCAGAATGCCCCTAAGGGACATGTTGGGGGGAGGTTTGTGATATGGGGGTTGGTGGCAGAGGGAACAGTGGTGGGGTTTTGTTAGGTTGCCCCAGTTTTGTTGGGGAATGTCGCGGTGGAGTCTTTTGGGGGAGATTCGGGGGGTGTTTTGCCCCCTTCCCCCTGTGTCTGGGTCCTGCCATTTCATTTCTTCTCGTTCCCCTTCGTCTCGACCCTCCTTTCGTGTAGTCCCCCTTTTTCTTTGGGTTTTGTCGCGGTCGGGGTATACTCTTGGTACCCCCTTTGTCCCCCAGTCTTGCTTTTTCTTTCAGAATCCTGGGTTTGAACTGATTTTCCTTGAAAGTTACTTGACAGGCCGTACCTTCCACCGCAAACCCCCCCAATTCTCGAAAAATTTTTCACCTGGGGCATATTGCCCTCCCCTTTGTTTTCATGATGCCTTAATCATTTTTTTCTCCTCCTGTTTTATTTTTTCAAAGTTGGCTCCCCGGGTTTTTGGGGCCCGTACACAAAAAAATGACCCGCCCTTTCCTCCTCCACTGGGGTTCCCCTCTGCGTCCCCGAGGGATTTTATTTTCCCTTTCCCTTGACTGTTTTTGCCTTCAGTCCCGTCATTCTGAAAATCTATTCTCAGTGGGCTGTCTTTCCGACCAGTGTCCCTTGCTACTGCAGTTGGCTGTTAAATCTCTGCTTTTAGCAACCTTCATTTTCTTCGGACCCGTCGTTTGATCTTAGTGTGCTCGCGTCTTTTCCCCCGGCCCCACGTGGGTCTTTAGGGGGCCCTTCATGTTCGGCATGTCTCCGTTGGGGCTTACCATCCCCCTTTTCTGCGCCGACTTTTTAATTTCCTTGAACCCCCTGAATTGTCATTTGTCTCTCTAATCTTTTTAGGCTTTGCAGTTTCTCTTCTAAACACTGTTCCTACTTCTGCTGTTTTAAAACCTTACTTCCCATTCCTGCACTCTTTTGTATCCGCTCCTCCATTTTTTTTACCAACTCTACATCTTTCCTTCCCCACTCTTCCCCCTTTTTTGGGCTCTAGCTCCCCGTCTTTTCCCCCCTGGTTCGTCCACCAGACTCTGGGTTTCCGTCCTCTAAAAGGGCCCCCCATTTTTTTTTTTTTTTTTTTTTTACTTTTTATTACCACAGACAGAAGGCAGGGAGGGAGAGGGTGTGGGGGGGGGAGAGAGAGAGGGTAAAAGGGGAGAGAGAGGAAGAGAAAGGGAAAAAGAGGGGGAAGAGAAAGAGAAAAAAGGTAGAAAAAAAGGAGAAGAGGAGAGAGTATGGGGGGGAGGGGTAAGACCAAGGGGGAGGGGGGGAAATGTGAGGGGGGGGAGAAAGGGTGAGAGAGGGAAAAAGAAAAGGGGGAGGGAGAGGGGGAGAAAAAAGAAGGGGAGAAAGGAGGGAAAGGGTTGGGGGAAACGCGAGGGAGGAAAAGGAAGAGGTTGTGGGGGGGCATCAAATTTCCAAGGATCGCTGTGTGTACTCACCTAGTTGTGGTTTCGGGTCGGACCCCCCTCCTGGCCCCGGTGTGTAGTGTGTGTGCGCGTGTGTGTGTTTTGTGAGCACTCAGTTGTTTATATGTCCCCCAAAAAACAATTCCTTTTGTGATCCGTAAAAATAATAGATACCACAAACAAAGGGAGTTCTAAAAAATTATAATACTAGCGTGTGTTTTAAAAAAGTCATTCTTTTACCAGTATGTATACCTTTTACTACATGGAAGGAGGGAGAGGGTGTGGGGGAGAGAGAGAAAAGGGTGGAAAGGGGGAGAGAGGAAGAGAGAAAGGGTTAAAAGAGGGAGAAGAGGAAGAGTATGGGGGTGAGGGATAAGACCCAAAGGGGGAGAGAGAAAATGTGAGGGGGGGAGAAAGGGGAGAGAGAGGGAGAAAAGAGGGGGAGGGAGAGAAAGAGAGGGGAAAAGGGGGGAAAAAGGGGGGAAAGAGGGTATTGAGAGGGGGAACGCGAGGGGGGGAAAGGGAAGGATCTGTGGGGAAAAGGGGCAAATTCCAAGGGTCAGCTGTGTGATACCCAGTTTGTGGTTTTCAGGGGCGAGACCCCCCCTGGCCCCCAGTGTGTATGTGTTGCGCGGTGGTGTGTGTGTGAGCAGTCAGTTGTTTTATTCCCAAAATACAATTCACTTTGTGTATCAGTAAAACTAATGAATCCATTAAAACTGAAAGTATTTTAAAATTATAAAACTAGCGTGTGTTAACAAGTCATTCTTTTACCTAGTTTTTGTACTACCTTTTACTAATTGTCCAACTTTCTTCTCAGATTTGTACTGTCTTTGTGTCCTAACCATTATCTCTCGAAACTGTTTTTCCCGGGCGTAGTCCCATTAGCCCGATTAATCCTCCCGCTTAATCCTTACTCCTACAAGTTTATCTTCCTACTACTGCTAGGTGTTGTGTGTATGATAATCGCTCTGGAGCAGGGGTGTGTGTGTGTTGTGTGTGTGTGTGTGTGTGTGGGGGTGTTGTGTGTGTGTGGGGCGTAGCGTAGAGGTAGATGTGCGAGATGTGGATGCTTGTGCATTTGTGTTTATATATTATTAACACTAAACGGAGAGAATAATATGTATTGTTGAAAAAAATGAGTGTTTGATACAGAGGAGTGTGTGTGTGTTGCTTTATTCATGTGTCTGTATGTGTGATGTGTGTAGGATGTGTATTTGGAAATACAGAATTGAGTGTATAGAAGAGTGCTCGCTTATGAACCTTTGTGTATTATGCAAATAAAGATCAATAGCAAGGAAAAAAAGATACATGATAACAAATAATTACAGATATAATGCAGGAAACACAAAGGTTGAGACACCGACACCGATTTACGCACGTAAAAACGTCCACAAATAGACTTGCACAACTAAATAATTGACCAAGCTAATAACTGACATAGGTACAATATTAAATATAAATATATGTTCCAGATTTTCATTGAGTGGCCAGTTCTTGGTGGACGAACTGTGATAGAGATCTCTCTTGTCTCAGGTAGTCGACGTTCGAGTCTGTCCAGGAGGATGTTATTACAGAGCGCAGATTATCTGCGTGTCCTCCTCTGTAATAACGTCTTCCTCTGTATACTGATATTGATACACTTGTGTAGTAATATCATATATGGACAGTGCTTCAAGGCTGGCTGAAACTGCTGACCTCAGGGAAGTGGTGAAGGGTGAATACCTGGATCCACGGACCTGGGGTGGGACTTGCTGACCTCAGGGAATGATGAAGGGGGGAATACCTGGATCCACGGACGTGGGTGGACTTGCTGACCTCAGGGAAGTTGTGAAGGGTGAATACCTGGAACCACGGACCTGGGGTGGGATTGCTGGGCCTCAGGGAAGTGGTGAAGGGTGAATACCTGGAACCACGGACCTGGGGTGGGACTTGCTGACCTCAGGGAAGTGGTGAAGGGTGAATACCTGGAACCACGGACCTGGGGTGGGACTGCTGACCTCAGGGAAGTGGTGAAGGGTGAATACCTGGAACACGGACCTGGGGGGGACTTGCTGACCTCAGGGGGAAGTGGTGAAGGGTGAATACCTGGAACCCGGACCGGGGTGGGACTGCTGACCTCAGGGGAAATGGTGAAGGGTGAATACCTGGATCCACGGACCTGGGTGGGACTTGCTGACCTCATTGAAGTGGTGAAAAGGGTGAATACCTGGATCCACGGACCTGGGGTGGGACTTTGCTGACCTCGGGAAGTTGTGAAGGGTGAATACCTGGAACCAGGACCTGGGGTGGGACTTGCTGACCTCAGGGGAAATGGTGAAAAGGGTGAAACTGGAACCACGGACCTGGGGTGGGACTTGCTGACCTCAGGGAAGTGGTGAAGGGTGAATACCTGGAACCACGGACCTGGGGTGGGACTGCTGACCTCAGGAAAGTGGTGAAGGGTGAATACCTGGAACCACGGACCTGGGGTGGGACTTGCTGACCTCAGGGAAGTGGGAAGGGTGAATACCGGAAAACCCCGGACCTAGGGTGGGACTTGCTGACCTCAGGGAAGTTGTGAAGGGTGAATACCTGGAACCACGGACCTGGGGTGGGACTTGCTGACCTCAGGGAAGTTGTGAAGGGTGAATACCTGGAACCACGGACCTGGGGTGGGACTTGCTGACCTCAGGGAAGTGGTGAAGGGGTGAATACCTGGAACCACGGACCTGGGGTGGGACTTGCTGACCTCAGGGAAGTGGTGAAGGGTGAATACCTGGAACCACGGACCTGGGGTGGGACTGCTGACCTCAGGGAAGTGGTGAAGGGTGAATACCTGGGGAAACCCCGGACCTGGGGTGGGACTTGCTGACCTCAGGGAAGTGGTGAAGGGGGGAATTTCTTGGAACCACGGACCTGGGGAGGGACTTGCTGACCTCAGGGAAGTGGTGAAGGGTGAATACCTGGAACCACGGACCTGGGGTGGGACTGCTGACCTGGGGTTGGGAACTTCAAGGGAAGGGAAGACATCAGGGGGTCCACGGGTGAATTCCAGGGGAAAGCTTAGAAGTAAGAGTAGAGATTACTAATTGAAAGATAACACTTAGATGCAAGAAGGGAGAATATCTGAGGGAACACAGATGGACTCCTGGACACATGAACCTGGGGAAGACTTAGATGCAGGATTAATGGGTGTAGGATGGGAACTGTATGATACGAAGTGTAGGATAGGAAGTGGGGAAGGGAGAATATCTGAGGGGACACAGATGGACTCCTGGACACATGAACCTGGGGAAGACTTAGATGCAGGATTACTGGGTGTAGGATGGGAAGTGTAGGATACAAAAATGTAGGATAGGAAGTGTAGGATAGGAAGTGGGGAAGGGAGAATATCTGAAGGGACACAGATGGACTCCTGGACACATGAACCTGGGGAAGACTTAGATGCAGGATTACTGGGTGTAGGATGGGAAGTGTAGGATACAATAATGTAGGATAGGAAGTGTAGGAAACAATAATGTAGGATAGGAAGTGTAGGATAGGAAGTGGGGAAGGGAGAATATCTGAGGGGACACAGATGGACTCCTGGACACATGTACCTGGGAAAAACTTAGATGCAGGATTACTGGGTGTAGGATGGGAAGTCTAGGATACGAAGTGTAGGATAGGAAGTTTAGGATAGGAAGTGTAGGATAGGAAGTGGGGAATGGAGAATATCTGAGGGGACACAGATGGACTCCTGGACACATGAACCTGGGGAAGACTTAGATGCAGGATTACTGGGTGTAGGATGGGAAGTGTAGGATACAAAGTGTAGGATAGGAAGTGTAGGATAGGAAGTGGAGAAGGGAGAATATCTGAGGGGACACAGATGGACTCCTGGACACATGTACCTGGGGAAAACTTAGATGCAGGATTACTGGGTGTAGGATGGGAAGTGTAGGATACGAAGTGTAGGATAGGAAGTTTAGGATAGGAAGTGTAGGATAGGAAGTGGGGAATGGAGAATATCTGAGGGGACACAGATGGACTCCTGGACACATGAACCTGGGGAAGACTTAGATGCAGGATTACTTGGTGTAGGATAGGAAGTGTAGGATAGGAAGTGGGGAAGGGAGAATATCTGAGGGGACACAGATGGACTCCTGGACACATGTACCTGGGGAAAACTTAGATGCACGATTACTGGGTGTAGGATGGGAAGTGTAGGATACGAAGTGTAGGATAGGAAGTTTAGGATAGGAAGTGTAGGATAGGAAGTGGGGAATGGAGAATATCTGAGGGGACACAGATGGACTCCTGGACACATGAACCTGGGGAAGACTTAGATGCAGGATTACTTGGTGTAGGATAGGAAGTGTAGGATAGGAAGTGGGGAAGGGAGAATATCTGAGGGGACACAGATGGACTCCTGGACACATGAACCTGGACACATGAACCTGGACACATGAACCTGGACACATGTACCTGTTAAATCATCAACAACACAGTAAGTGGGTTGGGTGGACATTAAGTCGTACATTTGTGATGAATGGTTTGAAAAACCGACAAGTTGAAGATTGAGACACTTATGCAGCATATGGGAATCTTTATTCAGGAAACGTTTCGCCACACAGTGGCTTCATCAGTCCAATACAAAGAGGAAGGCGTAAGGAGAGGAGGAGAATGAGGTAATCAGTCCCTCAACCTGGAGTCGATGTGTTCAGTCCATCAATCTTGTAGAATGTACAGCATAGGGCCGTAGACGTGGCTTATATACTGTAGTGAGGTGACGTGAAGCAGGTGGAGGCGGGGTCATAGTGGTAACATCCACTAGTCGAAGTAGGTCTTCGTCCAAAGATTGAACAAGTGTTGAAGAATTCTTTGTAACAAGATCCCATGATGCTGCAGTGTCTGACAGTTGTAGAATGGTTTGAAAAACCGACAAGTTGAAGATTGAACCTTATGCAGCATATGGGAATCTTTATTCGGGAAAACGTTTCGCCACACAGTGGCTTCATCAGTCACAACTGTCAGACACTCAGCATCATGGGATTTGTTACAAAGAATTTTTCAACCTTGTTCAATTTTTGGCGAAGACCTATTTCGACTATGGATGTTACCACATGACCCCGCCTCCACCTGCTTCCGTCACCTCACTACAGTATTAAGCCACGTCTACGGCCCATGCTGTACATTCTAAAAGATTGATGGCGAACACATCGACCCCAGTTGAGGGGATTACCTCTTTCCCCCCTCTCCTTACCCCTTTCCCTTTTTGTTTTGGGACTGATGAACCCACTTGGGGCGAAACTTTTTCCTGAATAAAGATTCCCATATGCTGCATAAGGTCTCAATCTTCAAGTCGACATTTTTTAAAAAAATTCACTGAACAAATGAAAATTGAAAACTAAAAAATGCGGTTTTTAATATTTTTTAAATTTTGGGTTTGGGAATTTCTCTACAATGTTCTATAAAATCTTTTTTGTTTTGTGTGTTTCGGACATAATTGTAAATAAAAATTAAAATAAAATAAGTTTTCCCATTAACATTAACACGGGAAAGGGGAAAAACTATCGGGGAAATATATTTTCTAGTAATTTTTTTGAATTCACCTTTTGAAAATTCCCTTTTAAAATTTCATTAAAATTCAGCGTAAACAGGGGTTCGGTGGGAAAAATTTTTTTTAAAGCCTCCATTTTCCAAACAACAAAAAATTTTTAAAAAAATGGTCACTACATAACAAAAACAATATGAAACACCTTGAAAAAAATCCCATACATCATAGGTTTTTACTGTTGTCAAATTAGGCCATTTTATTATTTTTATATTATTAAAATTTAAAAACCAGGGGCCAAACCCAAAAAATATAATTGGGTTAGGGAGAATTTAACATAAAGGCGTCTGGTCCCCTTTTCTTCAATGTGGGTTTTCCAGCCTGCTGGTAAAAATCAATTATTTTCACAGTGTCCACAACTTACACAGATCCCACATAAATACCAGTGCTGGCCCAACGCTAGCGCCAACTTAATTTTACCAAAAACAGCCATAAGTCACTCTGTCTAACTTTTTTTGGGTTATCCTAGGTTCTTTACACATATGCTGTTATGTATGATAATCTATGTAACTGTATTTGTGTATACCTGAATGAACTTACTAACTTACTTGTTCCAGCACATCTTTCCAGCCACTGCTCGACTAGTGACGTCACAGAGCTCTCTCGACCAGTGTACACGTTCAGTACATGTCCCACTGACCGTTCAATTCGCCTTCATTTAAGGGCTGACACTGTTTATAGAGCATTTTTAAAACCCCTTTCATTATATACAACAGTTCAGGTTGGGCAGAGGAGTGCATGTATGATTTGTTCCTACTTGATTTGTAGTTAAAGAGAGAAGTAGCTATTTGATTTGTGCTAAATGAAGAGTTAATGACAATGTTCTTGTGACGGTAAGATAAGATTTCCCTTAATAATGGATGGGATGATCACATAATACTTACCATTAACGATCCAACAGTCAATAAAACAAACATCTTGTGTTCAAACAGAGAGGTGTTGTTTGACGGCATAGAAGTAAATAACGCACATACACAAACACAAATTAGTGAATATTTAATCTCCATCTTTACCAACACTGTGTTACTATAACAATACTACTCGTGTGGCACTTTTGGAACAACCTAAAACTCGTTCCTTTTATCTAGATGTATCATGTAAGGGAAAATATTAATGCAAAATTCCTACATAAAATATAACAATATACATCCATCTGACCTGGTTATTAGACTGACTAATGAAGACAGTTACTTTACCAGACTCAGGAAATGTTACGCATAAGGAAGGACGTTTTCACCAATATAACAACTCAGAGAGGCTATGAATGTGTGTTTACACACGGGAGTGCGTAGTTGGTAACTTTAAGTTCCCCAAACAAATATGAGTCAAAATTTTTAATCCAGTAAAGATATCGGCTGAAAAACTGTTAAATGAATATCTGGAGTTGAGTGTATATTTTGCGCATATTTTTCTATCAAACAGGAAAGATTGGCACTTGACTGTTTGTGAGTGATGTGCTCTTCTCAGCAGTGCCAACCTCCCCCCACAGTGCCAGCCTCCCCCCACAGTGCCAGCCTCCCCCCATAGTGCCAGCCTCCCCCCACAGCGCCAGCCTCCCCCACAGCGCCAGCCTCCCCCCCTCAGCGCCAGCCTCCCCCACAGTGCCAGCCTCCCTCCATAGTGCCAGCCGACCCCACAGTGCCAACCTTCCTCCACAGTGCCAGCCTCCCCCACAGTGCCAGCCCTCCCACAATGCCATCCTCCTCCCACAGTGCCAGACTCCTCCACTCCACAAATGCCAGATCATGATCTGAAAACAAGCTGGATTATTACTGTAAAGGTAAGTTAAAGTGGTTAGTTAACACTGTGATCCATGAATCTTTGATCCTTAAATGGAACATAAAACATAATAGTTTTTGTGTATTTATCATTATAATTTTTTTGGTGACTTGTGAAATCGTAATGACACGATTGTAAACAACTCACAGAAAGGAGGTTCGAATCCATGACAAGCCAAGCCTAAAACTAGCAGGAAAGTGCGTTGTAGATTGTACCATGTCGGTCTAATAAGATGTCAGTATTTTTTCAATTCAAGGTTATTCTCTATAATGGTTCAATTGTAGGGTTAACAGGTTTTTGGTATTTGTGGTTTTACATGTTATAAAATACTAATTACAGAGGGAACCACTAGGACACCTAATGGCTAGCATTTCGGGCAGACATTAGATTACATTCTTAACATTTAAATCCTGTACAGAGTATGGTATACGGCTCGTGACTACCTCATAATTTGTGAGTTTAGCATTGAAGCTTTTGCTTTGGCACAATACAAAGTGTCCCTATAGTGATATCATAGCAAACTTATGACTAGTGTAGGATTTAAAAAATTTTCAAGATTAAGATCAGTATTTCTGGGTTTTATAGTCAGTGGGTGAGTGAGTGTAATTGTGAAACCACCAGGTTGTTATTCATGTAGTTAGTTTCGGGGTTGATCAGGGAGATAAGATATTTTTCTACTGTAGTTTTTTTGGAAAGTGATGAATGTGTCTGCAGATCTAGGTTTTCAGGTAGGGTGTTTCCAGATTTTAAGTCCTTTAATACATTGAATTTTTGTAAAGGTTTTAGTCGAACACGGGAATGTCATAGAGATTGTTTTTGTGTCTGTGTTTATCCTGTGGATCCCTGTCACAACTATCAAAACGCGTTTTAAGGTCAAGTTAATATTGGAAATTTAAGTCTTGTAGATTAAAGATTTGCAAGTATAAGTTGGATGTTCTGAACAGGGAGTAAGTTTAGATCTATGAAGAGGTGGGGGGAGGTGTGTTGCCAGGGATGGGATTAGTGATTATTCCTTACTGCGGCTTTTTGTTGGCCAACTATGAGTACTTTCTCTACATCCAAGGGAAGGTTAACAAGGGTCCCTGCTGCAACTAAAAGACCCAAGTTCTTATAGACGTAAACTCACATACAGTCATGGCATGGTGTGCTCTACTCAACACCCATCAACGAAAGAAGCCGTATGAATGCCCTGAAGAACTAAGCTTGATAGTGCATTACAGGCCCCCCCTCCCTCAAACCTTGACAGGGAAACGGAATATACCTGTATGGGATCAAATTCATAAGGCATCTAGAAATGGAAAGGTTATGTTAACAGGAGATTTTAACCTTAGACAAATTAACTGAAGTATTTTGACAGGAAATATTGAGTCTAGCGACTTTCATGATACGATCCATGAAAGGTTTGTAAGAGAATCCACAAGAGTTTAACAAACCTGCTTGACTGGGTTCTCGTCAACCAAGGAATCACGATATTTAATCTTGAATTTAATGGTGATCAATTGGTAAATGATCACAAATCACCCAGTTTCAATATATCATGGAATTACCTTAATAACTATAGCCAAATTATCCTTCCTTCTCTATTCGTCGGTACGCTCCCAGCCCGGGTCTTTTCCAGAGGGTGACCCGGCCTTGGCTCCTCGTCCTGTCTTGGGAGTGTCGTAAACCTACGTCTCCATGGGAGGAGGTAAAAGTACCTTCTCATCTTCCGGGATCAACTGTCCCTTGGTCTAGCCCCATTAAATGGATAAAAGGTAGATTAAAGGCTTCCAAAAGTCAAAAGAGAGGCATTACAGATTAATCAGACGGGAAGAGCGCTCTTGAGAAATCGATATAGTCACTTAAAAATAGAAAAAAGGAATAAGAACAACAAAAAGAAGATTATGAAGTTAATCTCAAAGTATTCAAGGATTAACCCCAAAAATTTCTTTCAGGTATTTTGTAGTAAGACTTGGGACAAGACAGACTCACTTAAAAGTTGCTCAAGTCAGGTCACTGACACTGACAAAGAAATTGCTCAACTAAAAGTAAAATGGGGCGTGGTTGCTCTAATAGATCATAACGTAAGAAATCTCTGGTCCTGATGAAAGTTTGCAAGGCTTTTTAAAAAGGAATAAGTGGAACTTAGTGAACCTTTGGCTAGTCCTTTTTCAACATATTACACTACCAAAATGGGTAAATAAATGACAGACAAGGAAAATATGCGATGTGATCAAAAATGGCCTAGTTGTTCGATCCACTCTGAAAAGACATAAATTTATTAGTATTTTTTAAGGCCTTTAAAATTTACTAATATTTTTCAGGAAGGTATTTGAGATGGTAGATCATGGTTATGAATAGGATATTGTGTATATGGACTTCAGTAAGGCTTATGATAGAGTTCCTACATCGGAGAATAAAATTTTTTTTACTGGTTAGAGGCGTGGTTGACAGATAGGCAATGAGTTTGCATAAATGGGTAGAGATCAGAGTGGGGACGCATCACAAGTGGTGTTACACAGGGGTCAGTGTTGGGCCCTTTGTTGTTCACAGTATACATAAACGACGTAGATGATTGAATAAATAGCAACATAACCAAGTTTGCCGATGACAAGGAAGTAGGAGGTCTCATTAATTCTGACGAGGACACTTGTGAGATACACGAAGAACTGAATAGGATAATGCAGTGGTCGGAGAAGTGACAGATGCAGTTTAATACTGACAAATGTAAAGTTCTAAACCTTGGAAAAGTAAATAATCATGGTGCTTATGAACTAAATAATGTTGATCTCAATCACTCTGAATGCGAGAAAGATTTAGGAGTTCTGGTTAGCAGTAATTTAAAACCCAGACAACAGTGCATAAGTGTTCGCAACAAAGCAAATAGAATTCTTGGCTTCACATGAGAAAAATAAATAACAGGAGTCCTCAGGTATTTTCAACTTACATATCATTGGTTAGGTCCCCATTTAATTTATGCTGCTCATTCTGGTCACCGTATTACATAACAGACATAAAGTCTGGGGAAAAGTATAGAGAAGGATCACAATGTTGAGCTATGAATTGAAATCTAATAAGTTAGACACATGGCAATAGTTGGATATCTTGAATGTTAAAAGTTTCGTCTGTGTTTTCAGGGTTCACCAACCAAAAACATGAATGTATAGTAGGAAGCAGTAGTGGGGGAGGGAAAGATGATGTAATCAGTCCATCAATCTTTGAAAAAAACTTGAAAGTTTAGTCTCTCAGCCCGGGAAGGGGCGAGTTCATAAGAACCATCACGGCTTTAAAGGGTGGTAAGTCCTGTCTCTCAAATTGACGAGTTTTTACCAGAAGGTAAGAGAAGTTTAGGGAGGAGACACAGGGATAACTTACAGTGGGCAATCACTGTTTCTTTCCGTTAACTGCTCCTTTTTCCATAGCAGTTTTTTCCCCTGTTATTCCTGTCTCTTGTGCAACACTATATCAAAAGACTCGTGAAATTCCAAAAATGAGCACATCCCTCATCTCTCTGTCTCCTGCCTCACGACTCTTACTTTCACGTAAAACACACACACACACACACACACACACACACACACACACACACACACACACACACACACACACACACACACACACACACACACACACACACACACACACACACACACACACACACACACAAATCCGAATGATTACATAGCAACAATTGGGTAAGACAATGCGATATGAAGTATTGCCTACTTGCATCTTTTAGGGTGAGTGACCACTTGGTGCTGACGTTGTACTACCCACTAAATGTGTTGTTATCAAACAAGGAATATGGGAATGAATTCTGATGACCAGAATAAAGAAGATGCAGTTATTATAGAAATAATGAGTTAAATGGAATGACCAGTGAAACCAAAAATAACCTTTCACACGACAATTGCTCAGTAAGAAAAACTAAGAGATACATCTCTGCACATAAAAATAAAATAAGAAGGACAAATTTAATACTTGCTTTACGAAATCTAAACTCAGTTAGGCACAAATTTAT
This sequence comes from Cherax quadricarinatus, assembly GCF_026875155.1. Taxonomy (NCBI): domain Eukaryota; kingdom Metazoa; phylum Arthropoda; class Malacostraca; order Decapoda; family Parastacidae; genus Cherax; species Cherax quadricarinatus. The sequence goes on along the minus strand of NC_069472.1, from coordinate 3,267,742 downwards.
GACTTTAGGAACCATCGTTATTAACTTTAAACATTAGAGCCGAAAAAAAACTGGAGGTGGTGTTTAATTTATCCTGAAAGAAAACATGATGTCAGGATCAGGGTAATCAAAGTCTTCACGACCTTCTTGATGTTTTTAAAGGGTTTTCCTTGTGTAAGTGGTAGAAGTGGTAAGTTTCTTTTATGAACGGGATCCAGAGCGAGGTTTCCACTCACAGTATTTAATAAATAACCATGGCAGATAGATTAAGAATATGGTTCACATCATACACTAGCTAAATTAGGTTCAGAAACTAATACGTTATCCCCAGCAAGAATTGAATTCAGAACATTTGGTTACTAAACCACTTTATTAACTAGGCTGGTTTAAATTTATTATATATATTGATATTGCTTATACCCCATTAGCATTGTTCTTCCTATTTGAGGTGTGATGCTCCGTCTAGCCCAGGTAATGTTTTCGGGAATGTCCGATCATCCTGGGAAACATCAACACCTCAAGCCCCTGTCAGTGCTCAGCAGAGAACAATGACGCTCATTAACCTTCACTTTCACTGCTGATAGCGGGGTTGAATATTTCATCTTTTGAAATGTATATTCTTTTGCAATTTGTGTAATTTGTCTTAAAATTAATGGTGACACCAACAATATGTAGACGAAGACAGTATGTAAAATTAATGGTGACACCGACAATATGTAGACGAAGACAGTATGTAAAATTAATGGTGACACCGACAATATGTAGACGAAAGACATATATATTTTCAAGATATTGAGAAAATGCTTCTTAACAAATAATTTCTTCAGTCTAATACAGAGCCAGTTAATAAAATAATGAAATACAATAATGATATACAATACCAAAAATTTAGAGAAGTAGCCCACATGTGCAACAGTTAAATATAACTAAAAATACTCTTTTCATTATGAAAATAAATAATGACACGATTGCAAACAAACCATAGCACGGGTGGGGTTTGAACCCGCGATCAGAGTGTCTCAACACTCCAACCTTTTGCAAACCCTTTCCCATGGTGTAGAAATATACCTAGTTGGGTGAATCTTATTGAAACTAGCTGGCCCAGTGGTTAACGCGACGGTCTGGAGTTTTGAGACTCTCTGAGCACGGGTTCAAACCCCACCCGTGGTATGGTCTTTTTTTTTTACAATGCTGATATTCGACATTCACATCCTCCACATATCTAAGAAAATTTCCATAACAGTCGTCATTTTATCAAAAATACACAATGTTCCAAAATAATACAACTCATCTTGTACTACTGTCTAATCTATCCATTCACTTATAATATCTCTGATTGGGGATCTACTGCAGAAAATCACTTAAAACCCATTGTTACCCAACAGAAATCACTTTTAAAATAATCACCCAATCAGGATCACGACAACACCCCAGAGCTTTTCGAAAGTTTTAATTTACTCAACAGACAAAAAATTCACACCTACTGTTGTGTATCATATGTATTCAGAACATCTAGAAGGAACTCCATCTCAGTGTTCCAACTCTAAATAACAACCACTACTACTACTACTACCCTACTACTACTACTACTACTACTACTACTACCTCTTCCTGCCTATATATAGCCGTCCTTCTCCACTTCTGGTTAGTGTGACTTTGTAAATGGTCCAAGCCGGATCGAAACGTCGCCGTAAGCTCCTCTCTTCTATGTGCGGGTTATTTGTGTATCGTTCCGAACACTGCAACACAACACACACACACAATACAAAAAATAAGTGTCTCTTTCAGATACTTATTTCTTGTATTAATGAGTATGACTCAGCCTATCTAGGAACCCCATGGATATAGAGACCATATAATTTGAAGCTCTCTTCCTGGAAATGCAAAAAATACCCCCACTAGCTTCACAAATATATTTAAAAATCATCTCCAAAATCTGTCTTAAACCCTTCCTAGATTAATAATTTTATATCCCAGTTAATCAATAGCAACCCTGTTGATCCAAATCACTTAACATTCATACTGTTCTTCTATCACCAATATAGCTGCACATATTGTATAACCAATATAGCTGCAAATGTTGTATCACCAATATAGTTGCATATGTGATACAACCAAGAAATATATTCTACTACTGTACTCTCAACAGAAAATGTTATACGATTTGTTTTATAAAAACTTGATATGCCATAAATCACAAACCAAATTGTTGTACAAAGAGTCAAAGATTACAACCCACAGCAATCGAGTCAGCTAACCAAATTAAATAATTTAATTTTAAGCTGCCCGAAATGTGGATAACAAGTGGCGTTCTAGTAATAGTTTATACATGTCAATAATACTTCAAATGTATACTGTATTGTACTTTTATGAAATAAAGTTTTCATTGTCATTGTTATTTTTTGTCATTTATTTTTTGAAACGTTTCGCCTACACTGATATTAAAACAAGGAACTGTTTTGGATCTGCTGGAAAAACAGAGGACAGTAGGAGCATATTGTATGCGTACTAAAAGACAGAAATACTAGCAAAAAACTTCGTTTTGGAGAAATTAAGAGTTTTATAAGCACGTTGGGGGAAATGAAGATATTTCCAGCTGGTGCTGTCTGGCCAGGTGCTGCCTTGGACGCAAGTGCCTGTAAGGGATCTAGATTCAGAAATATAAGACAGTGTGCCAATGGAAACAATGGCCCTGGTACTGAGGAAACAGGTACAGACCTAGACATAAAAAGACCCAGAATACAAAATAGCAATTTCACTGGCAGTGTAAACAATGCGGGAAAATGGTGATACATTACTTGTGGTGGTACGGATGCTGGTACACGTGCCGAAGACGGGTAGTCAGAAAGAATTGCACTAGTAGGGAAACCACCTCAAAATATCATCGGGAAACGAAAATCACAATTTTGGTGATTCTGTACCTGGGCATCTCTAGGCATCGAATATCGGGAACAAAAAAATAGAAAAAGCAATTCTGACCATTAAAAAAATGCCGCGACCCCCATGACAAAAGGTTATTAATCAATCCATGAAAGACAATGCTACAACTCAAACTGCGAGGTGCACCACCTGAAAAAAACCAGAAGCACAGATCCCACAAATCTTGGAAAAAAAACCATGGTAATTACAACTCAGAATTTTTTTAGTGCCAGGAATAAAAAAAAAACCTGGTAGGAAATAAAGAAAATACTTCACCACCTCGGATCCTTTCTGGGTGGAGATACACACCAGTGGCCCTCACTCCCGAACAACAGATACTAGAGCCAATAAATAATTCCCAACAAACTGTCAATACAACATTTGTTTTTGCAAAATACTGGGTCTAAAAGCAGGTTCCTCATGTTTGGGCAAAATCGACCGCTGGCTCGATGGGATATCATAGTGGTCGATAAATGGCTGGGGTCAAAAGGAATCATTGCATTGTTGAAGCTGGTTTCAGCCATGGGAAAAGCAGATTTTTTATGAAAATTTTTATTATTATTATTATTATTATTATTATTATTATTATTATTAATAGTATAGTAGTAGTAGTATATAGTAGTAGTAGTCGTAGTTAAAATACTTTTAAATTCTTTTCATTTAGTAATTGTTTTGAAGTCAAAAAACAATCTAACCTTCTTAAAGGGGGCGATAACTGAAGAAAATTTTTTGGGCCCGTGATCTAGACCCATCAAAACCCAAAAAAAAAATTTTCCCCT
>NC_069472.1:3224273-3263565 GCF_026875155.1 Cherax quadricarinatus | reverse complement strand
AAGAAAAAAATTACTTGGGTAACATAAAATTAGGTTGGACAAATAAAGACTGGATAGAGGCAGCCTGTTTCTGTGTTCACTCTGTAATGTGCTTTGTGTAGTATAACAGGAGAGACTATGTGATGACAGGGTTTACTGTTTTCAGGAGGATTCTTGCTAAGACTTCAGAATGGTGAAACTGCCGATGTTATGTTTAATTGTATTCGAAACAGCGACCAGTGCTGATTCGAGGCACTTGCGTCTGCGGAAATTAGTTTCTTTTATCACTAATTGGGTGTGTCATCCACACCAACGTATGCCCTTGGGTAGCGAGTGCAACATCCAGTTCCACAGGATGCGCTACTCTTAAGGACTGTTTGGTTCCGTGGATTAAGGCGTCAAGAGTTTTCGCCCACCATGAGGCAGGCCAAAGCAGCATGGGTTCGAGTCCTTGGCTAGTCGCAGTGTTGTTATTGATCAATACCACTTGTTAGTGGGTACTATATATATATATATATAGTGGTACCAACAGTCTTATATTGGTGTGAAGCTTGGGATGTAAATGCTGCAGCAAGGAGGCGGTTGGAGGCAATGGAGATGTCATGTCTAAGGACAATGTATGGTGAAAATATTACGCAGAAAATTCGGTGTGGAAATTAGGAAAAGGTGTGGAGTTAATAAAAGTATTAGTCAGAGGGGTGAAGAGGGGTTGTTGAGGTGGTTTGGTCATTTAGAGAGAATGGATCAAAGTAGAATGACATGGAGAGCATTTAAATCTGTAGGGGAAGGAAGGCGGGGTAGGGGTCGTCCTCGAAAAGGTTGGAGAAAGGGGGTAAAGGAGGTTTTGTGGGCGAGGGACTTGGATTTCCAGCAAGCGTGCGTGAGCATGTTAGATTGGAGTGAATGGAGACGAATGGTTTTTGGGACCTGACGAGCTGTTGGAGTGTGAGCAGGGAAATATTTAGTGAAGAGATTCAGGGAAACCAGTTATTTTTATATAGCCGGACTTGAGTCCTGGAAATGAAAAATACAATGCCTGCACTTTAAAGGAGGGGTTTGGGATGTTGGCAGTTTGGAGGGATATGTTATGTATCTTTATACAGTGATTATGTGTGAGTGAGGTGAAAGTGTTGAAAGATGATGAAAGTATTTTCTTTTGGGGGATTTTCTTTTTGGGTCACCCTGCCTCGGTGGGAGACGGCCAACTTGTTAATAAAATATATATATTATATATATATGATATATATATTATATATATATATATATATTTTATATATATATATATATATATATAATATAAATATATATATTTTTAATTTTTCATTTTAAAAAATGATTTTAAACACCCCTGAAAAAGGGAGGAGGAATGGGGGGAAAAGTTTTTTTTTCGGGCCCCCCCTCCTTTGGGGAATAATGATAAAAATAATAAATAAAATATTAATTAATTATATTTATTTATATTTATATTATTATTATAATAAAAATATAAAAAAAATATTTAAAAAAAAAATTTTTTTACAGTAAACAAATTCGGGAAAATTCAAAAAAAAACACTTAAAAATAAAATTTCCAATTTTTATGTATAATTTTCAAAAATTTTAAAATAATGCACAAAAACAATAAAGGGGTTAAAAAATCATAACACATCCCACAACAAAGCAACACCTACGGGGGACTCATAAGAAAGAGAACACTGCAACAGGCCTGTGGCCCAACTAGACAGTCCTTCCAAAAAACCCCCAAAAACTTTTCACCCAAAAATTTAAAAATTTTTTTAAATTTTATTTTTTGTCAATGTATATTAAATTTTCCCAAATTCTTTTAAATTATAAAGGGTCAAATTTTTATATAAACCAAGGGAAATATTCATAATTTCAAAACTGCTTTTTATGAAAAAAGTTAAATTACATTTCCTGTTGACCAGGGACTTGCTTATACAACTTTCCACTTTTTGAAAATAAATTGGAGGGTTAAAAATCTCTCCTTAAAAAATAAGCATTGGGAATCTTGTCCTTTCAATGCTATATTTTTTGTTTAAATTTTTAGTTCGAGATTTTTATAAATTTGATCGAATAAACTTTTTCTAAAATTTTAAAAGGGAAACTTATAGACACATCCTCAGCATTTTGGGGGAATTTTTTTATAAAAATTTTTTTTTTAAGTTTAACAGGGACGGGGCATGATTTTTAAAAAATAGAAAGCAGAGAGTTTCAATTCCTACACCTCCTAATCCATTACACCACTGTCTTACACTACACCATCATTACACTGTCCAAAATCCCCGGGAGTTCTTTGGTATCCTGCACGAATCAATCATTCAGCCTTTTTTTTGTCTCACAGCGTTTTCCTTCATAAAGGTTTTAATTTAATAATGAAAAACAATGGGATTAAAACGATCCTTGGGGAAATGCTATCAGAAACGGGTCCTCACCAGATTTGCCACACTGATGGAATCTCTTGCTTTCTATTAGTAAGCCCTGCCTCGATCCATGTTAAACAAAAATTTTCTAGACCATGACCATGAGGGCATCTTCGAAGGGTTTTACTGACAAACCAAAACACAACACAATTTTTCTTGATCTTTGTCTACCCCCTCAAAGGTTTTTTTGAATAACATCGTAAATTTGTCTCATAACAAACACCACTCTCAAACACACATGACATCTAACCCCACACCACTATTTAACACTACACCACTATCATAAACTCCCACCACTATCATAACACTACACTACTATCAAAACCCCCTACACCCTATTTAAACACTACCCCACTATCATAACACTGAAACCACTATTTTTAACACTACCCCATATCTTAACCAAAAACCCCACTATCTTAACACTACCCACTATCTTAACACTAAAAACCCTTTTTTAAACTACACCACTATCATAACACTACACCACATTTTAACCTACAACCACTATCTTAACACTACACCACTATCTTAAACTACACCACTCTCATAACACTACATGACTATCATAACCCTACACCACTACAAAAACACTACCCCCCTATTTTAACACTACCCCATTTTCTTAACACTACACCATATCTTAACACACACCACTATTAAACACTACACCACTCTCATAACACTACATGACATCATAACCCTACACCACTATCTTAACACTACCCACTATCAAACATGCCCCCACTATCAAAACCCCACACCACTATCTAACACTACACCACTATTTTAACACTACACCACTATCTTAACACTACACCACTATCTTAACACTACACCACTATTTTAAACTACACCACCTCATAACACTACATGACTATCAAAACCCCTACACCACATCTTAACACTACACCACTATCAAACAGCCCCACTACAAAACCCTACACCACATCTTAACACTACACCACATCTTAACACACACCACTATTTTAAACACTACACCCTACTTAACACTACACCACTATTTTAACACACACCACTCTCAAACATACATGACTATCAAACCCTAACCACTATTTTAAAACACTACACCACTATTTTAAACCTACACCACTATCTTAACACTACACCACTCCATAACACTACATGACTATCATAACCCTACACCATTTCTTAACACACCCCACTACTTAACACTACACCACATTTTAACACTACCCATATCTTAACACTACCCCCTTCATAACACCACCACTATCTTAACACTACACCACTATTTTAACACACCCCACTATCTTAACACACACCCTACTTAACACTACACCACTCCATAACATCATGACTATCATAACCCTACACCACTATTTTAAACACTACACCACTATTTTAACAATACCCCACTTTTTTTTAACACACCCATCTTAACATACACCCACTAAAAAACACAACCATATCATAACACACACGACTATTTTAACACTACACCATTCTTAACACTACACACTATCAAAACACTACACCACTCTCATAACCTACATCTATCATAACCCTACACCACTATCTTAACACTACACCACTATCTTAACACTACACCACTATCTTAACACAAAACCACTATCTTAACACTAACCATACATAACACTCCCCCACTTTTTAACCACACCACTATTTTAACACTACCCACTTTTAAACCCCTACACTACTATCATAACCCTAAACCCTATCTTAACACTAAACCACTACTTACCTGCACCACTTCATAACCTACACTACTACATAAACTCCCCCTTTTCTTAACACACACCACTATTTTAACACTGCCCCACTATCATAACACACCTACTTCATAACCCTACACCACTATCTAACACTACCCCACATCTTAACACTGCACCACTATCTTAACCTAAAAACCACTATCTTAACACACACCCACTCTCATAACACTACAGATATCATAACCCTACCCCCTATTTTAAACACTAAACCACTATTTTAACCTGCACCACTATCATAACCTAACTACATCTAACCCTTTCCCCACTATTTTAAACACCCACTACTTAACACGCCCCAAATTCTTTAACACTACCCACCCATAACACTACATGACTATCATAACCCTACACCACATCTTAACACAACCACTATTTAACACTACACCACTCCCAAAACCTACATATAATAACCCCTACCCCACTACTTAACCTAACCACTATTTTAACACTGCACCACTATCATAACACTACACTACTATCATAACCTACACCACTATTTAACACTACACCTATCTTAACACTAAAACCACTATCTTAACACTACACCCTATCTTAACCACACCACTCCATAACATACGACTATCATAACCCTACCCACTATTTTAACACTACACCACTACCTTAACACGCCCCACTATCATAAAACTACACACTATCATAACCCTACACCACAAAACTTAAAATACACCACTATCTTAAACACACACCACTATCTTAACACTACACTACATCATAACCCAACCCCACTATTTTAAAAACTACACCACTATTTTAAACCTGCACCACATTTTAACACTACACCACTATCATAACACTGCCCCACATCATAAACTACACTACTATCAAAAACCCTACACCACTATTTTAACACTACCCCACTATCTAAACTACACCACTTCTTAACACTACACTACTATCAAAAACACTACACCCATTATAACACTACCCACCTTCATAACAAAACCCCCTCTACATTACATAACCACAATCATAATACTACCCCCCCTCATTCACTACACCTCCAAAATACCTTTACACCACTGTCATTGCACTAAAATAAACTACCTTACCCTACACCAGGGTTTTCAAATATACACTACATCACTACACAAACCACACAACTTTTACATTTTTATGCTAAACTTCTACCACCACACTTATTGCCATCATAAAAATATACCATCATTACACCTACCACAACATTAACTACTTTTTACTCAGGTCAACAGCCTAACAAAAAAAAATCACTGCATCATAAAAGGGATAGCACATTTCACACCCTCACTAAAAAACACCTCATGAACTACACCATCGTCCCACTTTATTTCATCACTTTAAAAAATTATCATTACAACCCCCACATAGGCCAGTGGGCCTTTCATTTCGTTTTTTCTTATTTTCTTATCTTCATATTTTCATTATCACTATAATACCATACCATCACTACAAAATGCAAGCATCACTACACTACACAATAAACCTCCACTACAACCAAACAATAACCATACACCAGCCCATCACTACAAAAAACCCACCATCACTACCAAACCAACCCATCACTACAATACAAAACACCACACTACAAAATCCCACCTCACTACCAAACACAACACTACCACTACCTATTTACCACCATCTCTAAATTACACCCCCTCACTACATAAACCAACTGATACACAAAACCATCCGACAATACCTAGACACATATTGTCTGGATAGAAAATTGGTAAATGAGCACTCTCAGCTATTTTGCAGACTGATTTTTTTACAGCACACATAACACCCAGAACTCACCACTGGAGGTGGCTTCTCTTCGAGTTCCTTTTTTTTTTTTTTTTTTTTTTTTTTTTTTTTTTTTTTTTTTTTTTTTTTTTTTTTTTTTTTTTTTTTTAGATCCACACCTACGAGATTTTCATTTATGGAACCCCCGGGCCCTTTCCATGCCCTGGCTCTAGCACAAACTCTTCTCGCTGCAGACGCTTGTTTTCTGCCCTTGTAATGGTTTGATTCGTTGGAGACAGCATTGGGTCTTCTTTGTCTTGGTCTGGCCGGGGACCTCTTCCGGGAATTTGTCTTAGTCTGGCCGGAAACTTCTGTCCAAAATTTTGGTCTTGGTTTGGCCGGGGACTTCTCTTTTGGAGGGTTCAAACATTTGATGTTTTTTTGGTTTTGAGCAATGTTTTCCAAGGGGAAGGGCTTTTCAGGGGGTCATTTTGCCGGGCCTGCTTGCACGTTTAAATTTCCCCCGGGGGGATTTCATCAAATTTTGTTCTAAATCCATAAATTTTGCCCTTTGCATAGATATCGGCAGGTGGTGTCAAGGTTTCCATGGGCCCATTTTAGGGCTGCGTGTGGAATCTTCGGGATCAGGAGAAGCAAGTCTAAATTACTTCCCCATTTCGTCTTGCTTTCCCAAAATAAATTTATAGATCTCTAAATTACCGATGGCCCTGAAACAATGATTTACATTTTAAATTTCGTTTGTATGTATCCTTTGTCTGAATTTCTTTCACACCCAAATCCCAACTTCAAAAAAACTTCCATTGTTCCCGGGCCCACATTTGGCAAAAAAAGTTTTAAAGGTGTTTTTTACTTCGAAGGGGGTTTTTACGAAGGCTGGGAATCCTTTACACACTGCTACCAGGCGGGGCACCCTCCACTCCAACAGATATCGTCTGGAAGCCCTGCTTGTTTTCGAAGTAGAAAATCTGACTTGCCCATTTTGGCTACATATTGATCCCACGGCGTGTTTTAGGCTCGATGAGGTGGGCACCCCCTTCACCCCCTCCTCCCAGGTTTTCCCATTTTTCCTGCCCAAATACGAGCTTCAAAAGCGGTCAACTTGAGGGATTCGAATTGCCTGGGAATCCCTGATGAATAAGAAAGAAATTAGTCCAAAATCTAATCGAATTTGTAATGAATGTAGGGGACAGCTTTTTGAAAAAAGCCCCACATATGCCATTAAGTTAATATAGTAAGCAGTTATGCTTTAAAATGAGTGAGTTTAGTTTAAAATTTGTGAAAATTATAGTTATGAAGGTGAGCTGGGGGTTTTGAGGTTAGAAAATGAGGAATTTAAAAAATTTTTTGGCAGGGTTTGTGTCATGAAAATGATTGTAAAAAGAAAATGGTATTTTTGTAGTAAAATGAAAAATATTTTTGGTGGTGTAGTTTAGTGTGGGGTGTGGTTATGAGGTAGTAAAGGTTTGTAATTTAGGAATTATGTGTAGTGGTGAAGCGTGTAGTGAAGGTTTTAAAAGTGAAAGGGTTGTACAGTGTAATGATGGTATGCAGTGTATTAATGGTAGAAAAAGTATGGTGGTATAATGTGGTGATGGCGTTTCTTCAGTGTGTGATAGGAGTATTTGTGATAGGGAAAAATTTTTATGATAGGTAAATATTTTTTGTGATAGTGGTGTATTGTGGTTTATGGAGGTGATTTAGTGATAGCGGTGGGATTGCAGTGACAGGGGTGTATTTAAGGATAGAGATGTATTTAGTGAAAAGGATAATGTAATGATAGGGGTTATTATAGTGATGGGGGTTTTATTTTTAGTGATAAAAATGATTGTATGAAAGGCATGACTGTGTGACAGGGAATATTGTTTTAAAGAAAGGGTGATTATAGCGAAAAGGGGGTATTGTAGTGATGGTATTATTTTATTATAGCTTTTTCGTGTGATATGGTTATTGTTGTGATAGGGGTGTAGAAAATGATAGGGGTGTATTGTAGGATAGGGGTTTATTTTAGTGATAGGGGTGTATTTTAGTATAAGGGGGTATTGAACGACTGGGGGTTTTTAACAGTGGGTAAAAAGTTGGTATAAATTTTTGATAAAAGTCTTTGTGATGGCATAGTGTAGTATAAGATAGACAAATTTTGCAGTAATGGTAGAAAAATGCATTCATGGGCGAGTTAAGGGGGTAGTGAATTGCAGTGATACTTTGGATTGTGATGCATTTTTGGGGATGTTAAGATGGTGGTTTAACTAACAGTTACTTGGATTTCTGAATGGTGAGTGTGATCATACGTTTTTAGCGTAGTTATTTAGTGAAATGCAGTGTTCCTTATAGTGATGTATCAATAGGACTTTTGTGACTGATGGTAGTGTATTTATGAGATGGGGCAGTGTATGAGTTGGTAATTACGTGCACTGCACGTGAGACAGGGATCCAAATGGAAAGGGGAAAAAAAATCAGTTCCCTAGTTTTCACGGCCACGAATGTACTGGGGTCAGGGTGGCAAGTCCAAAGTCTTTTTGGACACCTAAAACCCTTTTAAGGATGGTGGGCCCTGGTCAAAGACTCGAGAATTTACCTAGCTTCATTCGTGGGGATAAATATTGGGGCGATTCCGGCTGGGGGGGGGGAGAAAACAGTGTAACCTGAGTTCTTCATATGCTGAACACAACCCTATTCCCCTGACGATATTTTGTAAGCAGGTGAAAATACCAGGTTTTATTTCCCAATTTTTAATATTTTTCAACCCCCCCCATTTTATTACTTCTTCCTACTTAATATATTATATTATATATATAATATATATATATAAATATATTTAAAAAATATATATATATATATGTCGGCCGAATAATAAAAACTGATCAAAATTAAACAAAACTATTTAAAATTAAGTCCTTTTTTAAAATTTCTCTTATACATTTAAAGATATTTTTTTTTCAATAATGGTAAATGCAAAAATTTTTAATTTTTCTGCAAAAAATCTTAGAAAAAATTACCTAACCTTATTTAAAAGAAAAATTTTTTTTTAGCCTAACCCAACTAAATATATTTTAGATTTTTTCAATAATTTAAACTAAAAAAACACGTGAAAATATTTTTTTTTTTTAGGGTTCGAATTTTTGGCGAAAATTTTTGTACACAAATTTTACTTTCTATATGGCAAGATGAGCGTTTCATTTAAGCCAAGATGGCAAGTTTTGCCTATTCGGCACGAAAATATTATTAAAATTTTTTATATAATTTATATATTATTAAAATTATATTATATATATATATATATATATAATATATTATTAATTTATATATATATATAGTAATATATATATATATATTTTTATAAATTACACGTCGTCTTCTACCTTGACATGCACGATGACCTATCAAATGTGTCAAGATCAAGCCAAACGTGGGGACTGTTGAGAAATTTAACCCTCGTTCGGGCGGATTTAAGAGTGAAATTCAACGCTTTCTGTCACTCAAGGGGAAACTTTCATTGTCGTCTGTCACGATGAAGCTGAAGCAAGAAAACCACTACTACTCTTCTGCTCAAGGGTTTTCAGTTATGTCCTCTCCTCTAAAGACAAGAAGATCAATTTTCCTAAAGAAACTTGACAAGACCTCACTCTTACCCATTTCTGAAAATCAATATCTACTGAAAATCAAAAAACATGGGCTACTGTCGACACATTACCAAAATCCCCAAGCTCTCCCTGCTCAAGGTCACCTTCACCCATGAAACGGCTGCCACTGCTGTGAACGAAGCACTTGCTGTATACTACCTTTGTCAGCCCCACCTACATTGAAGCTGAAAGGTTTCAAAATGTTTAAATTGTTGGAACTGTTTATTCTTATTTGCATAACACCAAAGCATGCCCCGTAAAAAATAAAAAGTTCTATACTACTTAGTATGAAGGTCCACTTTCAGTTTGCCGCCGCTGCTTCACTCCACCAACTTGTTTTTAAAAAACAAAAAAAACGACCACCCACTCTTTCAACAAAAGTTACTAAAAGGGCATTATTTAAAAGACTCAAGATACAGCACAAAAGAAGTCATCTCAAAGTACCTTCGTATGCCCCAGTTGCAAAGTTGCGACAGACACAACAAAACTCCTTCAAGTTCCCCTCAAACCCCCTTTTCCCCACCACCCTCATCCTCCAGCTGTGACATAACAAAGACCACTACTGCTGCTGTATGCCCATATGCAGAACGGCATCCCGGCTCCTTCAACACCACCACAAATAGCTGCTCGCCTTGAGCAACATCCCCGTTTGTATTCCCCGCCCCTCCACCCCTCACCGATATTTTTAATTTAGAAAGACTTTATCGCCACCCTGCTTCTTCAGTAACTCCTCCTCCTTACCACTATGACATCACCCAATACAACCCAAAGAGAAGCCTCACCCCCACCACTCCCCGTTTAAAACCCCCCAATCAAAGCCTTTCCCCCCACAACACTTCCCATTCGTTTTTACTGAAGTTGACAACGAATCTTCACTTCCACCTTCAACCCACTTAAAAAGAAAGAAAAACCAGCACCAAACACCATCTTACACTCCCGACTGAGAAGATGCTGAAAAAATACCTGCATGTATGGAATAAACTTCTACACCCCAGAAAAATTTTTCCTCAAAATAGCTGCTTTCGAAATCCATTCTCACCTTTTCAAACAGAGTCAAGTTTTCCCTCGTTCTTCTTCCCCACTGCGGTAAATTGAATTTTCACGTTCTAAAGCACAGAACAACGATCTCAAGATTCCCCCCTATCGCACTTGCTAACACTTGTGTCCTTTCTTTTCGTCTAAAAATCATCCTATACAACGATTTTTAAAAAGTCTTGAAAAAAGGGAACTGAATTCATAAAGCCAATAAAACCATCGCAAAACAACGCCACAAACCCAAAAACCCCCAAACCCTATAACTGACCCTAAATATAACTCCCCTTGTCGCCCGCAGCCACCCATCCCATCAAGTCGCATTACTTCCATCCAGCAAGCTGCAGTCAGCCCGCAGATTCCTGTTGCCCTTTTACATCGTCTTTTGTCAAATGTTTCCCAGGCTTAGCAGTTGGGTCTAGTCCTGAATTCTCTCTTAAAATCAAGACACCTCTCAAACCCTCTATTTTTTCGCCCTTCTCCACTTGCCCCCGCCCCTCGTGGGGCCCCCTTTCCTTGGGTCCGTGTGTTGTTGATGTTGTTTTGTTGTTATTGTTGTAGCTGAGTCTTTTGTACGGGAAAGTAGCAGTGTGAGTCTTGTGTACGGGAAAGAGCAGTTGATTTTGTGTACGGGGGAAAATAGCGTGTGGGGTCTTGTGTACGGGAAAGTAGCAGCGTGATCTTGTGTACGGGAAAGTAGCATGTGACTTGTGTACGGAAAGTACGCGTAGTCTTGTGTACGGGGGAAAAAAGGGAGCGTGAGTCTTGTGTACGGGAAAGTACAGCGTGAGGGCTTTTTTTTGGGGGGGAAATAGCAGCGAGAATTTGTGTACGGAAAATTAGCGGAGTCTTTTGTACGGGAAAGAAAGCAGCTGAGGGGCTTTTGTACAGGAAAGTAGCAGTGTGAATCTTTTGTACGGGAAAGTGCAGCGGGAATCTTTTGTACTGGAAAAAGCAGCGTGAGCTTGTGTAGGGGGAAAATACAGCGTGAGTCTTTTGTACAAAAGTAGCAGTGTAATCTTGTGTACGGGGGAAAATAGCAGCGTGAGTCTTTGAGGGAAAAATAGCAGCGGGGAATCTTGTGGGACGGGAAAAGGGAGCGCGGAGCTTTGTACGGGAAATTTGCAGCATGATCTTTTGTATGGGAAAGTAGCAGCGGGAATCGTGACGGGGGAAAATACAGCGTGAGTTTGTGTACGGGAAAGTAAACAGCGGGGGGGAAACTTTGTACGGGAAAGTGCAGCGTGAGTCTTGTGTACGGGGGAAAGTACAGCTGAGTTTTTGTAGGAAAGTAGCAGCGGGGGGAAACTTGTGTACGGGGGGGGAAAATACCGTATCTTGTGTAGGGGGGGGTGCAGCGTGATTTTTGTACGGGAAAGAAAACAGCGGGGGGGGGAATCTTTTGTACGGGGAAAATAGCAGCGTTGAGTCTTTGTACGGGGGAAAAATGCGCATGAGTCTTTTTTATGGGGGAAAGTAGCACGGGAAACTTGTGTACGGGAAAGTTTGCAACGCGAGTCTTTGACGGGAAAGTAAAAACAGCGGGGGGAAACTTTGGGCGGGGAAAAATACAGCGTAGTCTTTTGTACGGGAAAGGGACAGGTGAGTCTTTTGTATGGGAAAAATAGCACGGGGGAAACTTTTGTACGGGAAAGTAGCAGCGTGAGTTTTGGGTACGGAAAGTACAGCGGGAATCTTGTTACGGGGGAAAATAGCACGTATTCTTGGTACGGGGGGAAGTAGCAGCAAGTCTTTTTTTATGGGGAAAGAAGCAGCGGGAATCTTGTTACGGGGGAAAGTAGCAACGTGAGTCTTTTGTACGGGAAAGTACAGGGAGTTTGGTACGGGGGGGAAAATACAGCGGGAATCTTGTGTACGGGAAAGTACAACGTAGTCTTGTGTAGGGAAAGTAGCCCGGGGGTTTGTGTACGGGAAAAGCAGCGGGGGCTTGTGTACGGGAAAGTACAACGGAGTCTTGGTACGGGGGGAAATAGCAGCAGATTTTTGTATGGAAAGTAGCGCGGAATCTTGTGAGGGGGAAATGCAGCATGGTCTTGGTAGGGAAGTAGCAACGGAGTTTGTGTACGGGAAAGTACAGCATGATCTTGTGTCGGGAAAAAAAGCGCGGGGGTCTTGGGGTACGGGGGGAAAATAGCAGCAAAAGCTTTGTACGGAAAAATAGCAGCGGACTCTTGTGTACGGGAAAAAAACAATTGGTGAAATTTTAAAAAACCCATAGATGGGGTCATTCCCCCATTTAAAGGGGCCGGGGGATTACAACTTTTCCAAGTTTTTTTTTATTATTTTACAACTTTCAAATTAGTGGAAGATTGAGACACTTATGCGGGCATATGGGAATTTTTATTCGGGGAAACGTTTCGCCAAAACAGGGTTTTATAGCCCCAATACAAAGGAGGAAGGCGTTAAGGAGGGGGGGGAGTATGAGGAAATCATCCCTCAGCCGGGAAAGTCGATGTGTTCAGTCCATAAATTTTTGTACAAGATTGTTTGGATTTGAACACATGGGACTCCGGGCTGGGGGGAACGGGATTACCCATACTCCCCCTTTCCCTTAAACCCCTTTCCCCTTTTTTGAAATTGGACTGAAAACCCACTTTTTGTGGCGAAAACTTTTTCCTAAAATAAAGATTCCCTTTAGCTGCATAAGTGTTTCAATCTTAAACCCTTGTGGGTTTTTTTTCCAAAACCAAATTCATCCCCAAACCTTTCATCCACATAAAAATTAGTGCCGGGGAGATTTCCCCCGGGCCACTAAGATACACCGGGGAACTTTAAATATTGGGTCTTTTCAGAAGGGGTTTATTCTAAAAATTTTTTAAAATTTTTTTAAGACCCCCCCTTTTAAAAAAAAAAAAATCGGGTTTATTTTACTTTTTAAAAGGGTTTCAAAATCGGGAAAGGCCCACATTTCATTTTTCACTTTTTCCCTTTCGCCCAAAGGGTTTTTTTTAAATTGCCCTTTTGAGCTCTTGATCCTCCGCCACTGAGAGTTTTTTGGAAAACTTTTTTAAGCCCCCTTTTTCCCAAAATACTGGCAATTAATTTTAGCAAAAATTTGGTTTGTAGGACACATTAAAATTTTCCCAAATTATTTCCCACAATTTAGCCCCCGTTAAACCCGGGGAAAAATTTATTTGGGGAAAAAATTTTAAGCCCATTGGATGATTCGTTTTTCGAATTCTGAGCGAATTAAATCGAAAAAACCCAATGCCAAAAAAAAAAAAAAAAACAATTTCCCGGGAGAAAAATTTACAGGCAAACAGGGGGAGGGGGGTTCCCCCAGTGGAACCATCCCCCTAGTTTTTAAGGGTTTTTTCGTGCAAAGGTTTTGGGCAAGGTTTTTTAAGAAAATTTTTTGTGGTTTAAATGTTATTTAAAAAAAACTAATTAAGAGGGGGCCCCCTAGGGGCCCCCAGCATGGGTTTGGGATTTCCCGCAGACTTAGATTTTTAATTTTTAACATTAAAATCCTTAAAAGATTTTGGGTTTTTAAGGCCCCAAAATGGGGTACATCATTAAATTTGTGAGGGTTTTGCAAGGGGGAAGGGTTTTTTTTTTGTATCAACCAAAAAATTTTGACATTAGGATTTTTTTATTTTAAGGGTTAAGATTAGTTTTTTCTGGGGGTTTTTAGTCATGGGTTGGGGGGAGGTTTTTTAATTGGAACCAAACCCTGGGGTTTTCAAAGTAGTTAGATTGTCGGGGGGGGGGGAATTTTAGGGAGATAAGTTGTTTTCTAACTTTTAGTTTTGAAAAAGAATTTTAAAAGTTTTCCTGCAGTTTTTTAGAGTTTTCCGGTAGGGTTTTTTCCCAGATTTAGGTCCTTTGAAATACATTGAAATTTTTTTTTAAAAGGTTTTTGTCGAACACGGGGAATGTCATAGAGATGTTTGTGTCTGGTGTTATGCCTGTGGATCCTGTCACAACTATCAAGAAAGTGTTTTAGGTCAAGGTTAATATTGGAATTTAAGGTCCTGTAGATGTAGATTGCACAGTAGTAAGTGTGGATGTACTGAATAGGGTATAAGTTTAGATCTATGAAGAGTGGGGGGGGGGGGGTTGCCAGGGATGGGATTTAGTGATTATTCTTACTGCGGCTTTTTGTTGGCCAACTGTGAGTACTTCTCTACACCAGAGGAAGGTTAGCATGGGTCCTGCTGCGACTAAAAGAGTCAAGTTCTTATAGACGAAACTCACATCAGTATGGCAGTGGTGAGCTCTAGCTCAACACCCATCAAAGCCGTTATGAATGACCTGAAGAACTAATCTTGGTAGTGCATTACAGCCCCCCCCCCAAACCTTGACAGGGAACGTAATAAACTTGTATGGGACCAAATTCATAAGGCATCTAGAAATGGAAAGGTTATGTTAACAGAAGATTTTAACCTTAGACAAATTGACTGGAGTATTTTGACAGGAAATATTGAGTCTAGCGACTTTCATGATACGATCCATGAAAGGTTTGTAAGAGAATCGACAAGAGTTAACAACCTGCTTGACTTGGTTCTCGTCAATAAGGAATCACTAATATTTAATCTTGAGATTAATGATGATCTTAGGGTAAATGATCACAAATCACCCAGTTTCAATATATCATGGAATTACCTTAATAACTATAGCCAAATTATCCTTCCTTCCTTCTCGATTCGTCGGTACGCTCCCAGCCCGGGTCTTTTCCAGAGGGTGACCCGGCCTTGGCTTCCCGTCCCGTCTTGGGAGTGTCGTAAGACCTACGTCTCCCATGGGAGGAGGTAAAAGTACCTTCTCATCTTCCGGGACCAACTGTCCCTAGGTCTAGCCCCATTAAATGGATAAAAGGTAGATTAAAGCTTCTCAAAAGTCAAAAGAGTGGCATTAACAGATTAATCAGAAGGGAAGAGCGGCTCTTGAGAAATCGATATAGTCACTTAAAAAGATAAAAAAGGAATAAGAACAACCAAAAGAGATTATGAAGTTAATCTCAAAGTATTCAAGGATTAACCCCAAAAATTTCTTTCAGGTATTTTGTAGTAAGACTTGGGACAAGATAGACTCACTTAAAAGTTGCTCAGGTCAGGTCACTGACACTGACAAAGAAATGTGCTCAACTAAAGTAAATGGGGACGTGGTTCTCTAATAGATCAAAACGTAAGAAATCTCTGGGTCCTGATGAAAAGTTTGCAAGGCTTTTAAAGGAATGTAAGTGGAACTTAGTGAACCTTTGGCTAGTCTTTTCAACATATCACTACAAAATGGTATAATGACAGGTCAATGGAAAATGGCGATGTGATCAATAATGGCCTAGGTTGTTAGAAGCCACTCTGAAAGACATAAATTTATTAGTATTTTTTAAGGCCTTTAAAATTTACTAATATTTTTCAGGAAGGTATTTGAGATGGAAGATCATGGTTATGAATAGGATATTGTGTATATGGGCTTCAGTAAGGCTTATGATAGAGTTCCTACATCGGAGAATAGATTTTTTTTTACGGTTGGAGGCGTGGTTGACAGATAGGCAATGAGTTTGCATAAATGGGTAGAGATCAGAGTGGGGACGCATCACAAGTGGTGTTACACAGGGGTCAGTGTTGGGCCCTTTGTTGTTCACAGTATACATAAACGAGTAGATGATGAATAAATCAACATACAAGTTTGCCGATGCAGGAAAGTAGGAGTCTCATTATTCTGACGAGGACACTTGTGAGATACGAAGAACGAATAGGATAATGCAGTGGTCGGAGAAGTGACAGATGCAGTTTAATACTGACAAATGCAAAGTTCTAAACCTTGGAAAAGTAAATAACCATGGCGCTTATGAACTAAATAATGTTGATCTCAATCACTCTGAATGCGAGAAAGATTTAGGAGTTCTGTTTAGCAGTAATTTAAAACCGGACAACAGTTTAAGTGTTCGCACAAAGCAAATAGATTCTTGACTTCACATGAAGAAAAATAAATAACAGGAGTCCTCAGGTTATTCTTCAACTCTACATATCATTGGTTAGGTCTCATTTAGATTATGCTCCACAGTTATGGTCACCGTATTACAAAATAGACATAAATGTGCTGGGAAACGTATAGAGAAGGATCACAAAAGTTTGGAGTATGGGAATGTGAATCTTAATAAAGTTAGGGAACATGTGCAATAGTTGGATATCTTGATTGTTAATAAGTTTCGTCTGTGTTACAGGCTTCACCAACCAAAAACAGTGAATGTATAGTAGGAAGCGTTGTGAGTGAGGTAAAGATGATGTAATCAGTCCATCAATCTTTGAAAAATGCTTGAAAGTTTAGTTTCTCAGCCTGGAAGGTGCGAGTTCATAAAGTAACCATCACGGCTTTTAAGGTGTTAAGTCGTCTCTAAATGGACGAGTTTACCAGAAGGTAAGAGAAGTGAGGCAGGAGGTACACAGGGATAACTTACAGTGGACAATCCTCACTGTTTCTTTCTGTTCGTTGCTCCTGTATCCATTGCAGTTTGTCTTGTTATTACCTGTCTCTTGTGCAATCACTATTCATAATGACTCGTGAAATTCAGAAAATGACCCAATCCTATCTTCTGTCTCCTGCCTCAGACTCTTTACTTTCAGTTAAAAACACACACACACACAAATCCGAGGATTAATGAAGCAACAATTGGGTATGAGAATGGAACAAAGTGAGTAGAAATATTGCTACTTGCATCTTTTAGGATGAGTGACCACTTGTGCAGACGATTGTATTCACTAAATGTGTTGTTATCAACACTAGGAGGAATATCGGGATTGATTCTGATGACCAAAATAAGAAGATGCAGTTATTATAGAAATAATGAGTTAAATGGAATGACCAGTGAAATCCAAAAATAACCTTTCACATACAATTGTTAGAAAGATAACTAAGAGATACATCTTGCACAAAGAATAAAATAAGAAGGACAATATGCGGGAATACGATGTTTTACGAATCTAAAATCAGTTAGGCAACAATTTTATGACTTTAGGAACCATCGTTATTTAACTTTAAACATTAGAGCCGAAAAAAAAACTGGGAGGTGAGTGTTTAATTTATCTGAAAGATCACTATTCTTAGGATCAGGGAATCAAGTTTCCACGACCTTCCTGATGTTTTTAAGGTTTCCTTGTGTAAAAATAAAAGTGTTAGAAGTGGTACAGATTTCTGTTATGAGGGGATCCAGACGAGGTTTCCGCTCACAGTATATAATAGATAATCCATGGACAGATAGAATAAGGATATGGTAAAATCATTTACACTAGCTAATTAGGTTCATGAAATATACGTTATCCAGCGAGAATTGAATTCAGAACATATGGATACTAAAATTACTTTATTAACTAGGCTGGTTTAATTTTATTATATACATTTATTTGCTTATACTCATTTAGCATTGTTCTTCTATGTGAGGTGTGATGCTCCTGCACATAGGTAATGTTTTCGGGAATGTCCTGATCAATCTGGGAAACTTCAACACCTCAGAGCATCCTGTCAGTGGCCTCAGCAGATGACTATGGACGCTCAGGTGTACTTCATTTTCACTGCTGATGAGGTGGGTTGAATATTTCACTCTTTGAATGTATATATTCTTTTCAATTTGTGTAATTTGTCTTTAAAATTAATGGTGACACCAACAGTATGTAGACGAAGCAGTATGTATAAAATTATGGTGACACCGACAATATGTAGACGAAGACAGTATGTAAAATTAAGCTTAAGTTCATATTTTCAGTTTCTCTAGCCACCTCTTTCTGTATTTCAGATAGACTAGCCCTTGGAGCTGCTTTGTGATTATGCGCTTTTCGCTGTAGAGGGGAGCGTCTCTCTCTAAGTTTACACCATCTCCTTTTTACTATGGGAACGTGCCTTGAGCATACCTCAAGTGCCAGCAGAGACTAAGTCTTTCTTCGCAAAGGTTCGGATCTTCTCAGGCTGTTTTCGTTTAGGACATGGTTGATTGATCCACGTATGTATTCTGTTACTGAAGTTGAATTAGGTAATGGGCACCCTCGCAATTGTCTCAGTTTGTGGTCAGGATAACCTGCGCATACACGTCTGTACTTGATTATGTTGTGATCCGAGTAAATTGTCTTAGTTCACTTATTCGTTCCAGGTCATCTTATAGTGATGTAAGTAGCGTATTTGCAGTCTTTTGGCTCAGTGTTATTTGCTGGCTAAGGTGAATCTGTCTGCAGAGATTTTAATAGCTCGTTGTGTGTGAGAGTTTTCATTATAAGTTGTCCTCTGGCTATTCTCCGTTATAACATTATTTGCCACGTTCTTCATTTAGACGTCTAAAGTTGACACACCAAGCAACAAGATATTTGGGGGCTGGAGGTTGGAAGATTTTCCAGACAGTAGTCAATTTTCAATAGCTGTTTCTTGAATACTGGAAAGTCAGGATTTGCATCTGGTGGCTTATATACAACCAAATGACAAGACTTTGGTTTTCAGGTCTTTACTGCCAAAACTTTCAACTACATCATTGTGGTGTTAGCGTTCTGGTAATGAGGTTGTGACACACAAGGCCAACACCTCCTGTTGCCTGTTAGTTTCTAATATCCATATTTGTTGTCAAAACTGATCTTCGTTATGGGGTCTCTGCAAGAGCTGCAAACACTGCACATGACTCTGTGAGGAAGTCTGTGTATGAAAGGTTATTTCTTGTGGTTGATGGTCTAGATCACGTTGTCCCAAACATTCTTCTGCTTATCGACCCTTTAATGATGGTTCAGATGTTCTTTGACTTCTAAAACTGTTACTAAATGAAAAAATTCTAAGAGTTAGTTTAACTAAGACTACGCCTTATACTAATTATATACTTACTTCTACTTACTAATAATAATAAATAATAATAAAATATATATATATATATATAATAATAATAAAAAAATAATAATATAATAATAATAATAATATAATAATAATTAATATAATAATAATAATTTCATAAATCTGCATTTCCATGGCTGAAACCAGCTTCAACAATGCAATGATTCCTTTTGACCCCAGCCATTTATCGACCATTTTGATATCCCATCGACCCCAGGGGTCGATATTGACCACACTGAGGAACCCTGCTTTAGACCCTGTATATTTGCAAAAAACAAATGTTGTATTGGACTGTTGTTGGGGAATTTATTTATTGACACTAATATCTGTTGTTCAGGAGTGAGGGCCACTGACTGTGTGTCTCCTCCAGTAAGGATCCGAGGTGGTGAAGTATTTTCGTTATATCCTACCAGGTTTTTTTTTATTCCTGGCACTAAAAAAATTCTGAGTGGTTGTAACTACCATGGTTTGTTTTCCAAGATTTGTGGGATCTGTAGCTTCTGGTCTTTTTTAGGTGGTGCACCTCGCAGTTTGAGTAGTAGCATTGTCTTTCATGGATTGATGAATAACACGTTATAGGAAGAGAAATTACACACTCCTTTTGTCAAGAGGTCGCGGCATTCTTTTTATGGTCAAAATTGCACTTCCTATTTGTTGTTCCCGATATTCGATGCCTAGAGATGCCCCAGGTACAGAATCATCACAATTGTGATTTTCGTTGCGCTGATGATATTTTGAGGCTGGTTTCCCTACTAGTGCAATTCTTTCTGACTACCCAGTCTTCGGCACCTGTACCAGCATCCGTACCACCACAAGTAATGTATCACCATCTTCCGCATTGTTTACACTGCCAGCTGAAATGCTATTTTGTATTCCTGGGTCTTGTATTTCTAGGTCTGTACCTGTTTCCTCAGTACCAGGGCCACTGTTTCCATCTGGCACACTGTTTTATATTTCTGAATCTAGATCCTACAGGCACTGGCGTCCAAGGCAGCACCTGGCCAGACAGCACCAGCTGGGAAACTATCTTCACTTCCCCAATTGCTTATAAAAAACTCTTAATTTTCTCCCAAAACGACAGTTTTTTGTTAGTATTTCCGTCTTTTAGTGCGCATACAATATGCTCCTACTGTCCTCTGTTTTTCCAGCAGATACAAAACAATTCTTTATTTTAATATCAGTGTAGGCGAAACGTTTCACAAATAAATGACAATGATAACAATGACAATAACAACTTTATTTCCATAAAGTACAATACAGTATATATTTGAAGTATTATTGACATGTATAAACTATTACTAGAACGCCGCTGGTTATCCACATTTCGGTCAGCTTAAAATTAAATTATTTAATTAGGTTAGCTGACTCGAATGTTATGGTTGTAATCTTTGACTCTTTGTTTAACAATCTGGTTTGTGATTTTATGGCATATAAAGTTTTTATAAAGCAAATCGTTTAACATTTTCTGTTAAGAGTAAAGTAGTAGAATATATTTCTTGGATGTATCACATATGCAGCTATATTGGTGATACAATATGTGCAGCTATATTGGTGATACAATATGTGCAACTATATTGGTGATACAATATGTGCAACTATATTGGTGATACAATATGTGCAACTATATTGGTGATACAATATGTGCAACTATATTGGTGATACAATATGTGCAACTATTATTGGTGATACAATATGTGCAACTATATTGGTGATACAATATGTGCAACTATATTGGTGATACAATATGTGCAGCTATATTGGTGATACAATATGTGCAGCTATATTGGTTATACAATATGTGCAGCTATATTGGTGATACAATATGTGCAGCTATATTGGTTATACAATATGTGCAGCTATATGGTTATACAATATGTGCAGCTATATTGGTGATACAATATGTGCAGCTATATTGGTTATACAATATGTGCAGCTATATTGGTTATACAATATGTGCAGCTATATTGGTGATACAATATGTGCAGCTATATTGGTGATACAATATGTGCAGCTATGTTGGTGATACAATATGTGCAGCTATATTGGTGATACAATATGTGCAGCTATATTGGTGATACAATATGTGCAGCTATATTGGTGATACAATATGTGCAGCTATATTGGTGATACAATATGTGCAGCTATATTGGTGATACAATATGTGCAGCTATATTGGTGATACAATATGTGCAGCTATTATTGGTGATAACAATTTGTGCAGCTATATTGGTGATAAATATGTGCAGCTAATGGTGATGTAACATATTGTGCAGCAATCATTGGGTTACATTATGTGCAGGCTATATTGGTGATAAATTGTGCAGCTATATTGGTGATAGAATAACAGTAAGATGGTTATTTGATTTGGATCAAACTGGGTTCTATTGATAACTGGGGATATAAATATTATCTAGGAATGCGTTTAAGACAGATTTTGGAGATGATTATTAAATTTATTTGTATAAGCTAGTGGGGGTATTTTTTGCATTTCCAGGAAGAGAGCTTCAAATTATAGGGTCTCTATATACTGGGGTTCCTAGATAGTTGAGTCATACTCAAGTCAATACAGAGGAATAATAGTCTGAAGGAGACAATTATTTCTTGTTTGTGTGTGTGTGTTGTGTGTTGCAGTGTTCAGTGAGAGTTGGAACACTGAAATGGTGATCTTCTAGGTGTTCCGAATACATATAATACACAACAGTTAGGTGTGAATTGTTTTGTCTGTGGTAAATTAAAACTTTCGAAAAGCTCTGGTTGTGTTGTCGTTGATCCTGATTGGAGTGATTATTTAAATAGTGAATTCTGTTGGGTAAAAACAATGGGTTTTAAGTGATTCTGCAGTAGATACCAAATCAGAGATTTTAATGTGATAGGATAGATTACTGTACAGTAGTACAAGAAGGTTGTATTATTTGGAATTGTTAATTTTTGCGTAAAATGAGGATGTTATGGAAATCTTTCTTAGTATGTGGAGTATGAATGTCGAATTCAGTCTTGTAAAAAAAACACCTCACGGGTGGGGTTTGAACCCGTCGCCTCAGAGATGTCTCAAACTCAGACGTTGCTTAGCCACTGGCAGCTCAGCTTTCATAAGATTCATCTACTAGGTATATTTTACACCTAGGAAGGTTAGCATGGTCTGGATGTGAGGATCTTGATCGCGGGTTCAAAACCCTCACCGTGCTATAAAGGTTTGTTTGCTATCGTTCATATTTAATCATATTGATACTCGAATGCTAATGTCCCTTTACTTGCTGATCTTGTACGCCTCCTGTGGTCAGCAGCTCTCCCTGTCCCACACTGTGATGGATATAGGTGTCAGCCGTGTAGGACACAAGGTATTGTCCCATGATAAGTAGGCTTGCCAATTCTTTCTGGATAGATGGTGATCCGTCGGGGCGAGTTTGCGGGTCGTGGGTATATTTTGCCGAATAAGGCAGAACTTGCGAATTGGCTTAAATAGAATGATCTTCTTGCCATAATATTGGACAAGGAAATTTGTTTTGTATTCAATATATTCGCCAAAATCATTTGATACTAACGAAAAAAATATATTTCAGTTTTGATTTTAGTATTAAATTACTGTAAACAAATCTAAATATTTTAGTTGGGTTGGCTAAATACATTGATCCTTTCTGTAATAAGAGTTAAGGAAAGTTTCTAAGATTCTTTTTAGGTTGCAAAATTATATTTTATTTAACATTAACATCATATGAAAAAATATATTTATTAACAGTTATATAAGAATAATATTTTAGAAATGAATTAATTTTAAATGAGTTCTTGCTAATTGACATTTTTAATATTTCGGCACGAATATATATATATATATATATATATATATATATATATATATATATATATATATATATATATATATATATATATATATATATATTATATATATATATATATATATTATATTATATATTTATAATATATATACATTTTTTTTTTTTTAACACATGCGATTCCACCAATTGGCAGGGTGGTAGATAAAGATAAAACTTTCACATATATATATTATATATATATATATATATATATGTCGTGCCGAATAGGCAGAATCCATTTGATTAAATAGCAACGTCATTTGCATATAGGACACATGAAAATTTGTGTATGAAATAATTTCCAATATATTTCTGAATAACGAAAAAAATATATTTCACTGTGTTTGTTAGTATTAAATATTGTAAACAAATCTAAAATATATTTAGTTGGTTAGGCTAAATAAATTGTTCTGTTATAATAAGGTTAGGAAAGTTTTTAAGTTCTTTTTGGTGCAAATTATAAATTTTTACTCACGTTAATGAAAAATAGATCTTTTAAACGTATAAGAGACATTTTAGAAAGGACTAAGTTTAAATGATTCTTGCTGAATGACCAGTTTTACATATTCGCTACGAACATATATATTATTTTATATATAGATATTATAGTATTTTGATATATATATTATCATATATATATTATATATATATACATGTAATATATATATCCTATTATATATTATTTATATCTATATATATTATTATATATTATTAAATAATATTTGAAACTCATATTATAGTATTTATATATATTACTTTATATTATTATAATAAATATATTTATCATAATTATTATAGATATATATATATATATATATATTACTACTATATATATTTATATATATTATATTATTTATATTTATATTATATATAAATATTATATTATATATATATAATATTATATATTTATATATTATATATACTTATATATTTTATATTATATATATATATGTATATTATATATATTTGTATATTACATATTTTATCAAATATATATTATAATATTATTATATATAAATATTACTATATTATATTTTATACATATAACTACATATATATATATATACTTATTATAATCATATAATATATTATATTATATATATATATTATTTATAATATATATATATGTTATATATATAATTTTTTTTATTACTTTATCACACTGGCCCGATTCCCAAGCAGAGGTTGCCCGAAAAAGAAAAACTTTCACCATCATTCACTCCATCACTGTCTTGCCAGTTTTTAAAACATGAACATTAAACACCCTCCTTCAGAGTGCAGCACTTGTACTTCCATCTCATGGACTCAAGTCCGGCCCTGCCGGTTTCCCTGAATCCTTCATCAAATTTACTCTGCTCACACTCCACAGCCGTCAAGTATTAAAACCATTTCAGTCTCCTTTTATCCTATCAAACACGCTCACGAATGCCCGGAAGTCAAGCCTCGCCACAAAACCTCCTTTACCCCTCCCCCCAACCTTTTAGGCCGACTACCCGCCCTTCTTCCACTCGACTGAACCACTTTGAAGTCATTCTGTTTCGCTCCATTCTCTCTACAGTCCAAAACCACCTCAACACCCTTCCTCAGCCCTCTGGACAACAGTTTTGGTAATCCCGCACCTCCTCCTAACTTCCAAACTACGAATTCTCTGCATTATATTCAACACACACATTACCCTCAGACATGACATCTCCACTGCCTCCACCTTCTTCCTCGCTGCAACATTCATCACCCACGCTTCACACCCATATAAGAGCGTTGGTAAAACTATACTCTCATACTTTCCCCTCTTGCCTCCAAGGACAAAGTTCTTTGTCTCCACAGACTCCTAATGCACCACTCACTCTTTTTCCCTCATCAATTCTATGATTCACCTCATCTTTCATATACCCATCCGCTGACACGTCCACTCCCAAATATCTGAATACGTTCACCTCCTCCATACTCCCCCTCCAATCTGATATTCAATCTTTCATCACCTAATCTTTTTGTTATCCTCATAACCTTACTCTTTCCTGTATTCACCTTTAATTTTCTTCTTTTGCACACCCTACCAAATTCATCCACCATCTCTGCAGCTTCTCTTCAGAATCTCCAAGAGCACAGTGTCATCAGCAAAGAGCAGCTGTGACAACATCCCCTTTGTGGTGTGATTCTTATCTTTTAACTCTCCACGCCTCTTGCCAAGACCCTCGCATTTACTTCTCTTACAACCCCATCTATAAATATATTAAACAACCACGTGACATCACATCTTGTCTAAGCCTACTTTACTGGAAAAAATTTCCTCTTTCCTACATACTCTAACTTGAGCTCACTATCCTGTAAAAAGCTCACTGCTTTCAGTAACCTACCTCCTACACCTAACACTTGCAACATCTGCCACATTGCCCCCCTATCCACCCTGCCCATACGCCTTTTCCAAATCCATAATCCACAAAGACACTCTTTAGGCCTTATCTAAATACTGTTCACTTATATGTTTCACTGTAAACACCTGGTCCACACACCCCCTACTTTCCTAAAGCCTCCTTGTTCATCTGCTATCCTATTCTCCGTCTTACTCTTAATTCTTTCAATTATAACTCTACCATACACTTTACCAGGTACACTCAACAGACTTATCCCCCTATAATTTTTGCACTCTCTTTTATCCCCTTTGCCTTTATTACCTGGAGTTTACCTGGAGAGAGTTTCGGGGTCACGCCCCCGCGGCCCGGTCTGTGACCAGGCCTCCTGGGGATCAGCGCCTGATCAACCAGGCTGTTGCTGCTGGCTGCACGCCAGCTGCTGCATGCATGCTCTCTGCCAATCCCTAGGTACCTAACCCTCTTCCATACATTTATTAAATAATTGCACCAACCACTCCAAAACTATATCCCCACCTGCTTTTAACATTTCTATCTTATCCCATCAATCCCGGCTGCCTTACCCCCTTTCATTTTACCTACTGCCTCACGAACTTCCCCCACACTCACAACTGGCTCTTCCTCACTCCTCAAGATGTTATTCCTCCTTGCCCTATACGAAATCACAGCTTCCATATATTACTATATATATAAATATATAAATAAATATATATATTAATATAAATATATATATATATATGATTTACATAATATATATATAATATATTATAAATATATTTATTATATAATATAATATATATATTATATATTAATATTAATATAATATAATATATATGAATATATATAATATATATAATATATAAATATATATATATATATATATATATATATATATATATATATATATATATATATATATATATATATATATATATATATATATATAATATTATAATATATATATGTATAATATATATAATATATATATATATAAATATATATGTATATATATATATATATATATATATATATATATATATATATATAATGTATAATATATATATGATTACATATATATATATTATATATTAATATATATATATATTATATATATATATAATATATATATATATATATATATATATATATAGATATATATATATAAATATATATATATATAATATATATATATATATGCAATAAGATCACAGTAAACAGGTGATTTCAGAATATGCAAAACAACCACTGTGAAAGAATAGAGAAATTCCAAGCGCTTTCGTGACCACTCACTTATCAAGTAACAATGAAAGTAAAGCATCAAAGGAAGGTATATAAAGGGGTAGCCCACACCTTACTATCAGATCCCACAACAAAGAAACACCTGACGTGCGACTCATAAGAAAGGAAACAATGCAGCAGGCTCGCTGGCCCAACTAGAACGGTCCTTCACACAACCCACCAACAAAAATTCTACCCAAGAAATAAGAATTTAAAAATATTATTTGCCCAATGTATTATTAAATTCTTCCCAAAATTCTTATTAATTATAAATGGATCTAATTTATATAAACCAAAGGAAATATTCATATTATTGTCAAAACTGCTTTTTATGAAACAAGATTCAATTATATTCCTGTCGACCATGGACTTGCTTGATACAACTTTCTCAACTTTTTGAAAATCAATTGGATGGTTAAAATCTCTTACATGAATTTCTCTATTCTTTCACTATGGTTGTTTTGCATACATATGTATATATAATATATATATATAATATATATATTATATATATATATAATATATATATATATATATATATATATACACTCCTTGGAATGCTGGCTGGAAAGATGCATCGCAATTTACACATGAAAAATTCTAGAGGGACTCCTTTCAAATCTTCACACGAAAAATAATTTCCTACGAAAGCAAAAGACTCAGCAGCCTGTGCAGGATACGAAAAGTACACAGTAAGTGTCAAGGGCCCAAGACTGTTCAACAGCCTCCCAGCTGTCTTCAAGAGGGAACTGTACAGATTCCTAAAGTCAGTACCTGACCATCCGGGCTGTGGTTCGTACGTTGGATTGCGTGCGGCCAGCAGTAACAGCCTGGTTGATCCTGTCTTGACCCACCGCGAGGTCTGATCATGGACCGGGCCGCGGGGGCGTTGATCCTCGGAACACCCACAAGGTAGATTCCAGGTATAAGGTATAAAAGCAGATTTTATTCAAATTATTAACTTGGATTGTTATTAAGTATTGACAACTCATAAAAAACAATTAATTTGGCTTATTCGACTGGGCTATATACAGTATATTAGTATATTTCCTAATACACTACTGTCTTTAGTGGCTTCAGTTTACCCACCATAAACCTTGGTGTTTTCATAAATATTTATTACGTCATGTGGATTCTGGCTCATTCCCACATTTTTCAGCATTATATTTACCTTTCTTTCCTAACCTTCTCTTCCCTGTCTACTTTTCATCTTCCCAAGTAATGTCCTGCAACACTTGTCATTGTCTCTAAGCAGTTCAACACAGCTTTGTTTCTGTTAATCCATCAAGACAATTCCCATATTATCAAATTTACACCAACATTATCAACCTGCTACGGTCATGACAGTTTTCTCTTATATTATGTAAAACGTGCTTAGAGCGCAAGTAAAACATTCAGCGTTTACTTTTCACGTTCTGCCGTCCATTTCCATAGGAGTTTCTGTCATTTATCGTGAGAGGGTGGCATGCAAAGAGTACGTAACCTTTATTCGGCGCATGTACACACCCTCATTTACAGGCTATCTCCCCCAACCAGCGAACCAGGTTGCTAAGAGTTAATGATGGGGCCCCATCGTTCAACTAGTGACCAGGTTCTAGTCAATAAGAAGATGGTTTTGGCAATCGCAGAGGTTATATGGGTACCACTCTCTTGTCTGCCCTTCTCATTCCCATTCTAGAGCTGGTTGAAGCACGGTCTGCTATCTTGTGGCTTCTATTTCTGCCTTGCTTACCGTGGAGTGCACTATACTTATCACTGTACATAGTGTACATATTGCTGTTCTAAACTGGTGAAGGATAATATAAGTCTAAACTTTTTCTGCTGTGTTTATTTTGCTCCCATTACACCCGGAAACAGCCATTTGGATTCCTGGTTGTAATATGGGGCCTGGCCTGCGGGAAGCTGGCTGGACTTAGAGAAACCGTTGAGTTTTGGGTGAAGCTCGTGCGGGAACTTGTTGCAGCTTGTTTTGTCTGCCATTGCTTTAGCTTTGCCTCGCTTTACAAATTTGGATGTGTCAGTTACTGTTTTGTTCAGCTTGCTATTGTGTAAATGTTCAACAGTTTTCGCTAATTCTTGTTCGGTGTGCTCGCTTCGCTACGGTAATCTTTAAAAACAGTGTAGCTGTTGGCATGCTTTACAAATTTGCGTGTCAGTTTTACTAGCCTGTTCAGTGGGGAAATTTTGCAGTCAGCTTTGCTTGTATGTGTATTTTTTGCAATTTTACTGTGCATAGCTAAGGTGTTCTGAAAAATTAACGTGTTAGTTGGGGTATTCTGCAACGTACTGTGCATAGCGAATAACTTATGCCACCTAGATGAGTCAGAGGGTCTGGTGTCGGCATATACTTTGCATAAACTACCTAAATTGTCCCTACAGCGTTGTTGGAAAATTGCTCGTTCCATGGCAATTAAATACAAAGCACTTACAGCTGCGCAAATGCATTCACTGTTTGCTGACAAACTTATAGAAGAGGAATGGCACATCAGGCTCCTCCCTCTACGGGAGCTAGGGCAAAACTACAGTTCTCGCAGGAGGAAGATGATACACCTAAGGAGCAAAATGGCATTTATAGTGCAGTTGGTTGTCTCAAGGTGAATCAGCGTCGTTGGCACTTGAGCTGCCAAAAATCAATCTTGAGCAAACTAGGGAACAGAGAGCATTCGCAAGGGAAGAATTTGATAGGAAAGAGGAAGGAGGCAGTTTTCGCATTCTGAAAATGATTTTAGTTTACAAAAAGCAGTACAGCTTGTTCCCCGCTTCAATGAGGCCGAACCAGAACAATTTTTCGAAAGCTTCAAAAATCAGGCTCGACCCTTGAGGTGGCCGGAACAGCATTGGCATCGTTGGTTCATACAGCATTATTGGGTAAGGCACAGGAATTACGTCAGCTTTAAAAAGGGACGCTGAATTTTTTTGATTATAAAGTAGTGAAGACCACAGTGTTGGGAGCATATACATGTATCCCAACCAAATACCGTAAGCTTTTTAAATTAAGCAGGCGGCGGGCTTGGTAAACCCCTAGTGGACTTTGTGAGACAGCAAACCAAAGCTTTTACCAGCTGGTATAAAGCAAGTGGTGTCTCTACCTTTGAGGAGCTGGTACAGCTTATTCTGATTGATAACCTGCTGGAGTCTGTGGGACTAGAAGTTCGAGTCTTTCTGCAGGATCGTGACTTAACCAATGCATTAAAGGGACCGGGTTTGGGCTGTACCTTCGAAACTAACCGCTCCTTGTCCGAGCGGTCCCGTCTCTCTTTTCAACAGCCTGGCATGAGCAGAGATCGTCAACTTGGAGAATGAAGTGCCAGCCGGAGGGAGAACGTCTACGTCAGCCAACAAAAGTCACCTGGTGAGCCACGTTTTCTCAACATAGGGTCCACCTGCGGAGAGGCAAACTACTCATGGTGCATCTCGACAACAGTATCCAGAGAGACACCAGCCAGAACGACACCATTTGCAACGTCAAGAGGGAGTAAAGGGCAAGCCTGTCGTCTGCTTCCTCTGTAAAAAATTTAGGTCACATCCGTCCCAACTGCCCCCATAAGCCCCAACCCTTTGGGGAAAATCTCTAATTTTCCTAGTAACATGTCCCCTAGAGAAGTAGAAAAAGGTATGGCCCCTTATTATTGCAAGAGTCTTATTTCCCTTCAGGAAAACTCAGAAACAACTGAAATAAAGCCCTTTAGAGATACTGGAGCATAATTTGTCACTTGTAAGAAAAAGGAATATTACCCCTTTCAGAGAACACTTCCTTTAAAATTCCTCTGTTTTATTGGAAGCTTTTTAGAGGAGCTATTATTCTGTTCCTTTGCAAAAAATTTATGTACAGTGAAAATTTATTACACTGGGTACTAAACTGTAGGTGTCTCAAAAGGATTCCCCAAGAAAGATGCCATGTTATTACTGGGTAATAACATTACTACTGTTAGTGCGTGTCCTGAACCTATAATGAGTAATTCTTCTCCGGTGTTGGCCATAACTCGGGCAACATCCCAAGGGTTGTCTGGAGAGAATGTTGACCTATCCTTGGACGACTCCGATCTCGGAATAGCCACGTTGTTTTATGAGGCACACCGGCCGGAGCCTCGTAAATCAAGTGAACAGACCCCGATCAAGCCTTCCTATTCCCAGGTTGCAGGATTGCCAGATGTCTCTGTTTCCATGCCCGAGGGACTGT
This sequence comes from Cherax quadricarinatus, assembly GCF_026875155.1. Lineage (NCBI taxonomy): Eukaryota > Metazoa > Arthropoda > Malacostraca > Decapoda > Parastacidae > Cherax > Cherax quadricarinatus. Next base: position 3,232,508 of record NC_069472.1, on the reverse strand, counting down.
CATTCCGGGAGGAACAACGAAAGGACCCTTCTTTAAAATTAGCTTTTGAAGCAGCCATGGGTAAATCCTCTTTGGGTCATCCGGTCAAGTATGAGCTTAAAAACGATTATTTGATCTGCACTGAGACTGGTAAGGAGATAGAGGCCGGGAATTGTATGACAGGTTAGTGGTTCCAACCAAGTTTTTGACCTCAAATATAAATATAGCTCATAATACTTCATTAGGAGGTCACTTAGGAATTACAAAAACCTTGTATAGAATCACAAAAGAATTTTATTTGCCAAAATTAAAGAAAGATGTGAAGAATCACATTAGGTGTTGCCGAGAATGTCACAAGGGAGGGGAAACCTGGACATTCCATTAAACCTGCACCTCCCAACCTATACCTGCTGATGGGAGAACCTTTTGCAGATTTAATTATAGATTTTGAGGTCCACTACCTGGTCAAAGTCTGGAAATCAATATTTATTTACGATTATGGATAAAGTAACCACATATACTGAAGCAATTCCCCTGCGTAGTATTAATACTAAAGCTATTCTCAAAGCTTAACAAAATTCAAATTTTTTGTTTTGGCATTCCTAAAACTATCCAAAATGAACAAGGTACTAACTTTTACTTCCAAAGCATTTAGAGAAGTATTAATTAGGTTTAGGGGTTTAAACCACAACTTTTTCCATGCCTATCATCCTCATCCCAAGGCGCCTTGGAAAGATCACGACATTAAAAACAATGATGAGAACTCTTTTTCATGCACTTTCCTACAGACTGGGATGAATCACTACCCTTGTTGCTGTTCTCAGTACGAGAGCGGTGCAAGAGTCTACAGGGTATAGTCCGTTAGAGCTGATCTTTGGGCACAATGTTTCGAGGTCCTCTTCGGGTGCTCAAAGAAGGATGGATGGGAGAAGACGTTAGCTCACACTCTACAACCCGTCTTCAAGGTTGCAGGTGGCACGTCAGTTAGCCAAAGGTAACCTAAAGAGCTCAAAGTAAGATGAAACAGAGGTATGACAGGGAAATGCACAATTCCCCTCCTTCCATCCACGAGAAAAGTTGTTGGTGCAGGAACCTATACCGGCCACACCTTGAAAGCTAGATTTACGGACCTATGCAGATTGTAAAATAGATTATCTGATGTAAATTATGTGGTAGCTCCATTGATAAGACCTCAAAAACTAAAATTTACCAAATCAATCAATTGAAATCTTTTCATACACCAATAAAGTCCAGTAATGACTTTACCTCTACCCCTGAGGACGACTCTGATTTTTGCACTCTATCTCTGAAATTAATATTAAACTTTTAAATTCTGTCCTCCTCAAGGATCCAGCCCATTAATGGAGTGACTATCTGAAAAAGCAAGCAACAATTTAACTGAGGGTTCTACAGTCATATCCTAATATTTTTTCGGATGTGCCGAAAAAAAAGTACGTTAGGTTTTCATGATGTAGATGTGGGAAACTCTAAACCAATTAAACTCTCCCCCTACAGAGCTAATCTGAAAAGCAAGGCTACTTCAGAAGGAAGTAGAATTTTTGTTAAAGCATGGTTTAGTGGAGGAGTCATCTGTCCATGGGCTTCACGTGCATCCTTGTGAAGAAAGCTGATGGAGGGTTTCGTATGTGTACAGACAAACCCTAAGGTGAATGAGTCACAATTACGATGCTTACCCTCTTCCTCGTCTGGATGACGTAATTGACTTTGTGGGTAAGGCTATTTTTTTTGTCCAAGTTAGATCTCCTAAAAGGTTACTATCAGGTACCTTTGACGAATAAGGCGAAGGAAATCTCTGCCTTCGTAATTCCAGGAGGTCATTATCAATACACAGTCACCCCCTTCGGAATGAAAAATTCCCCCTCTTTATTCAGAAACTTATCCATCAGGGTATTAAAGGACTTGAAGGCACGGCAGAGTACCTAGATGATATTGTTGTGGTGTCTGATACTTGGGATCAACACTAGGACCCAAGAATACGAACCAGAACCTCAGAATCAGAACTAGAACTCCAGAATCAGACTAAAAAACCCCCGAAAACAGAACATAAACCTCAGAATCAACACTAGGGCCCCAGAATCAAAAGGCTAAAACCCAGATTGGGAACTAGAACCACAGAATACATTGGGAACCCCAAATCAAAACTAGAACACCAGAACTGGGATTCCGAACTAGAACCACAGAATCAAATAGAATCCCAGAATCAGAACTAAGAAAATAGAAATAAAAACCAGAACCCCAGACTCAGACTAGAAACCTCGAAATCAAATTACGACTCGAAGAATCAAATTAGGGCCTCATAATCAGAACTATTACCTCAGTATCAGAAATAGAACCTCGGGAATCTAAACTGGAATCCCAGACCTAGAACCCCAAAAATCAGAACTAGGAACCTAGAACACCAGAAACAGAACTAAATCCCAAATTCAAAAACTGGGAACCCCAAATCAGAATAAAAACCAAAATCAGAACTAGAACCCCATAATTGAATTAGAACCCCGGAATCAAATAGATCCCCAGAAGCAGAACTAAAACCCCAATAATTTTAGTAAAACCCCAGAGTCAAAAGCCTGAACCCCAGAATCAGAACTAGAACCCTAGAATCAAAACAACAAAATCAGGACTAAAACCCGAATCAAAAACTAGGACCCTAGAATCAGAATAAAAAACTCAAAATGAGAACTAAAACTCCAGAATCTGAACTAGAACCCAAGATTAGAACCCGGAAGCAGAACTAAAACCCCAAATTGAACTAGAGCCCCAGAATCAGAACTGGAACCTAGAACCCAGATTAGAATCCCTGAATCAAAACTAGAACCCAGAATCAGAACTAGAACCTCAAATCAGAACTATGGACATTAATAATCCAAACTAGAAGCCAGAATCGGAACTAAGACCCCCAAATAAAAACTAGAACTCCGAATCTGATCTAGAACTAAGGTTCAGAACAAAAACTGAACTAAAACTACAGAATCTGAACTAGGCCCCAGCATCAGAACTAGAATCCATGAATCAGAGCTAGAATTCCCAAGAATCAGAACTAAAAACCAAGAATCAGAATTATAATCCCAGTATAAAAACCCTAACCCCAGAATTAAAAATAGAACACCCAGAATCAGAAGAACCCCCAGAATCAGAATAGAATTCTAATCATCAGAACCCAGAATCAGAACTAGAACCCCAAAATCAAAAGCATGACTTCCAGAATCAAACCCTTTACCCCAAAATTTAGAACTAGGACCCCAGAATCAGAACTGGGCCCCCACTGAATTAGAACTAGAACTGCAGAATCAAAATCTAAAAACCAGAATCACAACTAGATGACGATTTTATAGAACAGAATTGAAATAAGTTTTGACCAAATGTTAGACCAATGTTATGACCAATTTTAATGACCATGTTATGACCATGTTCCCAGTTAGACCAATGTTATGACCAATGTTATGACCAATGTATGGACCAATGTTATGACCAATGTTATGACCAATGTTATGACCAATGTTATGACCAATGTTATGACCAATGTTATACCAAGTTATTGACCAATGTTATGACCAATGTTATGACCAATGTTATGACCAATGTTATGACCAATGTTATGACCAATGTTATGACCAATGTTATGACCAATGTTATGACCAATTTATGCCCAAAATGTTATGAACCAATGTTATGAACCAATGTTTTCTAGTGGTAATTCCTTTGTATTCACATATTGTATTGTGTACATGAAGTATATGAGGTTAGTGTATGCACCATATTCCCATCCTGTGGCGGTGGTCAAAAAGACTACAGAGGTACATAATGGGTCCAGGGACTGGACCACAAAGTTTTGATAGCTGAATAAGTTACTGAGGCGGTGAACCATCCACACGTCTATGCCTGATCACAATTGTAATGAGTTATTAATGCAAATATTAGCAGGGTCACACACAAACACACACACACACACGCCAGGAGCCAGGAGCTATGACTCGACCCCTGCAACCACAAATAGGCGAGTACACACAGTGGTAATGCTTATTTACTGTGAATAAATTTAGTCAGGGTAATTTTCCAGAATGGCTTGTAATATATCACTGTCTATAAAATACTTTGATATATCTTGAACATTTCTGAGTAAATTGTTTCTGAATTATTAATTTTGTCGCATTCTAGTGCATAATGACTCAAGGTGTGACAATAGTCCATCTGGCAAATTTTACATTTCGTTTTGTCTACATCTGGTGGTGGTGATTTAACCTGCCAAAAATTACTTGTAACCCAGCCGGAGCCGGGCGGTAGTGCACCCAAGGTCTGCTTATCTTGTTGGATGAAACCACAGTCTCCTTCAGCCTTAAGTCAATAAAGTTCAGTTGAAGTTCTTTTCGTATTACTGTTCTCGAACTGGTAACTGACAAGCCAAGATTATAATCTACTCTCTCTTTGAAAGCATATATATAACTTAGCCAATTCATCACTTCATCATGTATCTAAGACCAATGTGAGACGGAATCCACAGAAGGTGTATTTCTGACTCTGCTTTCCACAATCCTACCACACCTGTGTCGGCTTCTGACACAAGCATGTCACAATTTAAAATTTAATTAGCTGAGAGCATTTATAGATGATAATCAGTTACAATTAAAGTGTCAACGTTCGATACATGGACGCATTTGAGTGCCAGGAGTAACGGCCCAGTTATAGATGCGTGCCCCAAAATTTCTTTATGAGCCACCCACTCTGTATGACAACAGCACACTACCAAGCGCACCCGTGGATTAGTGAACAAAAACATCAACATAAATAAAAAAATATGTGAAAGAGTGTGCAGTGTGACTAAGTTTTAAATACAGCTTGAGATTTTCCTGTTCGGCTTCAAGGCGAAGCTTTGGTTGTGATTTAAGAAATCAGGAGAAATGGAGGGTTTGAAGTTTGGAATAGGGTAACATCCCATGGAGCGGGGAAGTGGGCATGTCACTGGTTTTATACGGAGGTTTGTTCCAAGTTTTTTTTATCCCTCCAGAGGGGTGTTCACCTGTGCTGAGGAAAGTTTTGGTGGGGTCCTGTGCAGGGGTTTGAATGGGCTTATCTGAGCATATGACCTCAGCCTTTCTTTGAATTGGCGACAAAGTCTCGTTACAACAGGTCCATGTAATATGACCTCAAAGTTTAGATATCGTATTTGGTTCATATTTTGTCGAGACCCATTATGCAACTGGATCTGCCGAACTGCGCCTCTCTGTCGAGGGACAACACACATCGTCTCCCTACGATCCCCGTTGGATCTTTTCACGATAGGTTACTCAATCGTGTTAAGATTAAAAAACCCCGCAGTGGAAAATGTAAACGACCTTCCAAACTTGCATTTGCAGCTGCCGTGAGGGGCAGCTTGCAGGTGAAGTTTAACACCATCTTGACACTCCAAGAGGCCTTCATTGTCGTGTGCAACGATGATGTTGAGGCTGAAAAATTACTCACGACCGCCCCCACTACCACTCTCACTGATCGAGGATTCATCGTCATGTCCTCTCCGGCTCTCAGGGTCAAGAGGACTATCTTTCTAAGAAATCTCGACAGGTTTCTTACGTCTCAAAACCCCTCAAAGACCTCAAGACTTCAGTTGAAGACCAAAACTCTGGGCCAAAGTTCAGCACATCACCAAAATCCCTACTGCCTCATCCATGTTGAAAATCACCTTCAGTGTTGTTGACATGGCTGCCCACTTTGTAACATGTGTGACAAAGTCATCATGCTGTTCAGGAAGAAATGAAAGCGTTTCCGTTTCAATGTCCACTAAAGGGGGGATAGTGTTACCCAAAATCTAGAGTGGTTAATCTTGGGAAATGATCTGATGATATATCTGTTACAATGAAAGATTCGCATCTGGCAAAAGTAATGTTAATGCAAAGACATAGATCAAGAACACCCCCATAGATATATATATATGTGTAGGTTCAAGGTCACCTACAATTTGCACGTTACCATGACTGTTCAAGAGTGACAACAGTTGATTACCATTACGATTACCGAATTGTGAGTTAAAAATTATTTTGTGTCTTGCATTAAAATCTCCAATAATAAGAGTGGGTTTAGACTGAGCACAGGTTGGAAACCCCAAATAATTAAACTTTGCAGGAGCATAGAAGTTACATATGTTGAGAGCAGAGTTCCCAACATAAATTCCAAAGCTATGTAATAAATGAGTGCAATTTAGGGGATTTTTCAGGACTCTGCGCTCTTGTAAACACACAACATCAATAAGTTCAGTGGTTACTTTATGGTGAAGGTCAGAAAATCTTTTTTTAATTGATGCAATATTCCAACTTAAAATAGAAAGTTTATACGAGTTTTGTCCCATTATAGAAGACCTGAGATAGTGCTTAGTTTATCCGCATAATGAAAAAAAAAAATCATATTAGCAGCGCACGTTATCAATATCATTAGTATTACCCTTCTCCATGAGTTTCTTAAGTGCACTTCCAGTACTGAGGTCTCGTCGGAGTCTTTGTTTACAAAGAGCACGGCACTGTTTGTTTGTGAATGTTCGGCAGTTGGCACTAGCTCTCCCTCAAGTTATCAGAGAGGAAAATCAACAGTATCACAATAGGGTACATTCCCTGGGATCCACGAATGGTTGATCTGATGATGTTCGCGTCGAGGAGATAGTAAAACCATCTTCGATTGTCTTGTAAGAAAGAAAATTTTTTTAAAGATCTTTTCTGACTTGTTTTAGAATCTGAAAGTGGGGGTACGGAAGAGAAATTCTAAGTAATCGTCAAGAAAGTTTAATTTCTTTTAGCTTTCGGACTTTGATCTGGAAGACATGAATGAACATGTTAGAATCGATAGTCAGCAAAACCGATTCGAGGTCAGTGTTTTGCCTGGTGTGGAAAGGAGCGTGAGGGACACAGCAAATGTCATAATTCCCAGCACGTGAGGTGTACCTAGCGACTGATGACTGTCTCTTTTTCAAAAGGTAAACAGTATTATACCCCAATCTGCACTGACATTTCAAAATCATAATATTCATTACACATACTAAGCCATCAAAACAGTACACTATGCTAAATTATACCAAAAAAATCACACAACTGTGTTACACCCCTATCACTACAATACACCCCTTCACAACAATACACCCTCTACTACAAACACCCCTCTCACTACAATACACCCTCTCACTACAATACACCCCTCCACTACAATACACCCCTATCACTACAATACACCCCTATCCCCTACAATACACCCCTATCACTACAACACACCCCCTCTCACTACAATACACCCCCATCACTACAATACAAACCCCTTGACTACAATACACCCCGCTCACTAAAAATAACTCCTATCATTAAATACCCCGTTTCATTACAATACACCCACTATCAAATTCAATACACCCCCTAACATACAAATACACCCCTATCACTACAATACACCCCTATTGCTACAATTACATCCCTAATCATACAATACACCCCTATCAACTACAATACAACCCTATCACTACAATACAAACCCCCCTCACTACAATACTAAAGTAAAAACCCCTATACTTCAATCCAATTCCCACACTACAAAACCCTTATCACTACACTGCTTCCCTGCAGTACAATACACCTTATCACTATAAAACTTTCCTATTAAATTTCATTGAAGGATAGTCAGAAATCGTAATGACACGATTGCAAACCACCATATCAGGCGAATGAACCCAAGTTAGAGTTTACTTACGACTCTCTGACTGCGGGTTCAATCTCCACCCAGTTAAAGTTTGTTTAACACTGAAAGATACTGCCATCACGCCTATACCACCTCACCACCACAACCAGCATCACCTTCTCTATATTTTTTATTAATACTAAATATTATCACTTGCATTGCACTACTAATCACTTTCATATGTCCGTCACCGCACTATAATTTGAACTACAATCACTACGTTAACTCACTACATTACCCCACCAGTCACACACCAATAATATTACTCATCTTCACCACACAAAACTACATTTTCACTTACAAGTCATTTTTCATGACCAAAACTGCCCAATTCGCTTAATCCCTCACTTACTTTTCTCAAGCTCGGCCACCCTTTATAACTATAATTATCACAAATCTTAACTAAACTCACTCACTTCAAAGCAGAAACCCCCTTTTACTATATTTTAAATTAATGGGATATGTGGGGCTGTTCAAAAACTGTCTTTAAATTCATCTAAAAATCTACATTAGACTTTGCTAATTGTTGTT
>NC_069472.1:3213790-3223773 GCF_026875155.1 Cherax quadricarinatus | reverse complement strand
GTTTTTTATTTGTTGGGTTTTAGGGGTTTTTTGAAAATTTTGGTTTGGTCTTTGTGACAGTGTTGAAGACTGAGCACATCTGTTTTAACTCTCAGTCAGTTTTAGTATAATTTTGATAGATTACCGAAAATTGTAAGTAAAAGACACAAGGGGCAACTATTGTTACATTTTATGGCATTTTATTGGACATTTTTTATTGTGACATTTTATTGTTTCGCTCTCCAGAGCTTTGCAAGCTTTACAAACAGTACATGGCACAGATGGTAATATATAGGGTTAAGTGAGGTGTGATTGAAAATTTGAATTGTGAGTAGTAGATATAATATGCGGGTGTAGTAGTAGTAGTAATAAATATTGCAGGTGGTAGTAGTAGTAGTAATATAATATTCAGTGGTAGTAAGTATGAAATTTTAAATAGGGAAAGAACAATTAACTTGCAATTAGTTTTATATCCATTTACTCAGTGCAATTTAATTTTTCTACTACACCAGTATTGCACCTCACTCTAACCCATATATTCCTCTGTGTCTATGTACTGTTTGTAACGGCTTGCAAAGCTCCGGGTGAGCGAAACGTTTGCCAAAATAAAATGTCACATTAGTTGCACTTGTGTCCTTTTACTTTACCAGTCATTTAAACCCTGAGCAACTTTTAAGTGGATCTGTCTTGTCCTTTAATCTTTCTCTTATTTACATGAAAGAATCCTTTATTATTCCTCGAGTTCTTTTCCCGTCTTTAATTTCAAATGTCTTTTGACTTTTCTTATTCCGTTTTTAAATTTCTCTTTTTTAATTAATATACTTATTTCTTAAGTCCCCTTCTGCCTTATTTATTCTCCTGTAATGTCTCTCTTTTGACCTACCAGATATGTTAATCTGTTGTTTTCCATATACTAATTTTTTTTTTTATCTAATTTCCCTATCTGGAACCTTTCGGGAAACCCTTTTAGTGGGTCTCTGGTTTTTTCTTTTCTATTTCGCTTTTTGAATTTCAACGGATTTCAATTTCAACGCTCGTGTACGGTAACCAGGACAAAATTTTGTGAATTATTGCCATGTGCAAGTTCCACTGTGTTCCACTACAAACATCCACAACATCCACAGTGTTCCACTACAAACATCCACAACATCCACAGTGTTCCACTACAAACATCCACAACATCCACAGTGTTCCACTACAAACATCCACAACATCCACAGTGTTCCACTACAAACATCCACAACATCCACAGTGTTCCACTACAAACATCCACAACATCCACAGTGTTCCACTACAAACATCCACAACATCCACAGTGTTCCACTACAAACATCCACAGTGTTACGCTAGAAACATTCACAACATCCACAGTGTTACGCTAGAAACATTCACAACATCCACAGTGTTACGCTAGAAACATTCACAACATCCACAGTGTTACGCTAGAAACATTCACAACACCGCGGGTTCAAATCCCGCCCGTGGTATGGTTTCCTCGTGACTTCACTGATCACTGTATCCTCTTCCACTCCTTTCCTCTTGATGTTGTGTTGTGATCTGTGATGTACAGAAGTTAGCATATACTGTACCATGAACTGTCTGGAACACTATGGTGATAATGTCTAGGTAGATTGTCGTCTAACTAACCATAGTACACTTCATATTAATTACATTACATACTTTTTTTACTTCATATCTCCTAATTAAATTATTTTTCAGTTGGTAGTCTTGATTAAATGTTGCCAATGATCAATCATGAAAAACGTTTAAAACCGAACAGAAACTTCAATCTTAAGTTATGGAAGAAGCAGTGATGAAAAAGGTTGCAGAAATATTGCTTTACTGAGTATTTAAGTAGTGTTATGAGCTGCAGGAGAAAGTTGTGAGTACAAGTATTTTCTCAAACAACAGTTATGATAAACAAATAATTACCTATCGATAAGTATTATAAATATGTCATTAATCTTTACACAAACTAAAGAAAAAAATAAAACTGAATTAGGAAGGTAGACAGCCACACTGAGATCCAGCTCTGGGGCCCTGATCCAGCTCTGGGGCCCTGATCCAGCTCTGGGGCCCTGATCCAGCTCTGAGGCCACTGATCCAGCTCCTGAGGTCCTGATCCAGCTGCTGAGGCCCTGATCCAGCTCTGGGGCCCTGATCCAGCTCTGGGGCCCTGATCCAGCTCTGGGGCCCTGATCCAGCTCTGGGGCCCTGATCCAGCTCTGGGGCCCTGATCTAGCCTCTGAGGCCCTGATCCGCTCTGGGCCCTGATCCACTCTGAGGCCCTGATCCAGCTCTGGGGCCCTGATCCAGCTCTGGAGCCCTGATCCAGCTCTGGGGCCCCTCATCCAGCTCTGGGCCCTGATACAGCTCAGGGGCCCCATGATCCAGCTCTGGGGCCCTGATCCAGCCATGGCCCTGTCCAGCTCTGGGGCCCTGATCCAGCTCTGGGGCCCTGATCCAGCTCTGAGGCCCTGATCCACTCTGGGGCACCTGATCCAACGCTCTGAGGCCTTGGATCCAGCTCTGGGGCCTTGATGCAGCTCTGGGCCCGATCCAGCCTGAGGCCCTGATCCAGCTCTGGGGCCCCTTATCCAGCTCTGGGGCCCTGATCCACTCTGGGCCCTGATCCAGCTCTGGGGCCCGATCCAGCCTCTGGGGTCCTGAACCAGCTCTGGGGCCCTGATTCCAGCTCTGGGGCCCTGAATCCAGCTCTGGGGCCCTGATCCAGCTCTTGAGGCCCTGTCCCAAGCTCTGAGGCCCCTGATCCAGTTCTGAGGACCTTATCCAGCTCTGGGGGCCCTGATCCAGCATCTGGGGCCCTATCCAGCTCTTAGGCCCTGATCCAGCTCTGGGGGCCCGATCTAGCTCTGAGGCCCTGACCAGCTCTGGGGCCCTGATCGCAGCCTGGGGCCCCCTGATCCAGCTCTGGGGCCCTGATCCAGCTCTGGGGCCCTGATCCAGCTCTGGGGCCCTGATCCAGCTCTGGAGCCCTGATCCAGCTCTTGGGGCCCTGATTCCAGCTCTGAGGCCCTGTCCAGCCTCTGGGGCCTTGAATCCCAGCTCTGGGGCCCTGATCCAGCTCTGAAGGCCCTGATCCAGCTCTGGGGGCCCTGATCCAGCTCTGGGGCCCTGATCCACTCTGCTGGGCCCTGATCCAGCTGCTGGCCCTGATCCAGCTCCTGGGGTCTCTGATTCCACCTCTGGGCCCTGATCCAGCTCCTGGGGCCCTGATCCACTCTGAGGCCTGATCCAGCTGTGGGGCCCTGATCCAGCTCTGGGGCCCTGATCCAGCCTGGGCCCTGAACCAGCTCTGAGCCCTGATCCAGCTCTGGGGGGTCGCCCTGATCCAGCTCTGGGCCCTGGATCCAGCTCTGGGTCCGATCCAGCTCTGGGGCCCTGATTCACTCGGGCCGCTGAATCCAGCTCTGGGGCCCTGATCCAGCTCTGGGTCCTGACAAAAAAAATCCAGCCCCCCCCACTGGGGTCCTGATTCCACTCTGGGGCCCTGATCCAGCTCTGGGGCCCTGATCCAGCTCTGGGGCCCTGATCCAGCTCTGGGGCCCTGATCCAGCTCTGGGGCCCTGATCCAGCTCTGGGGCCCTATCCATCTCTGGGCCCTGACCACACTGGGCCCTGATGCCTCACCAGGTCAAACTATCATTTTTCTATTTTCTTGTTTTTTTTCTTCTTATATGAGATAATTTTTATTAAACACTCATACAATATCTTTTATTGTCAATATATGAATGAAATTAAATTAATAAACAGATATTTAAAACAATAACCTTATTCATGTTTATTATATTTCTTGCTTTACTAATCTAAACATAATGGTTTATAAGAATAAACATTCCATATTTTTATCATCATTTAAATGTGGGATCTTTTAGCAAGTGTTGTTCAGTCTATGATATATTTAATTTAAGCACCTTATATGTGGCCTTATTTACCTGAAGAATATATGTTGTTTACACACTTTGTACAACACTAAATATTCTTTATTAGTGTCTGTCAGGTGTTGTTGGAGAGACAAGTTTGTCAGGTGTTGTTGGAGAGACAAGTTTGTCAGGTGTTGTTGAGAGTACAAGTTGACAGGTTGTTGGAGAGACAAGTTTGTCAGGTGTTGATGGAGAGACAAGTTTGTCAGGTGTTGTTGGAGAGACAAGTTTGTCAGGTGTTGTTGGAGAGACAAGTTTGTCAGGTGTTGTTGGAGAGACAAGTTTGTCAGGTGTTGTTGGAGAGACAAGTTTGTCAGGCTACACCATCAACACCAGATATTTTCCTTTGATTCAACTCACAAACTATTTTAAAACAGTCTAGACTTAACCACCGGCAAAGTCGCAAGACTCAAGATTTCAGAAGTGAAATATTTCAGACAATTTGATGTGAAAATTAAATCACAAACTTTGATACATTTTTGTCAACAAAGTTTCTGTAAGGTGCCTGACAGAGTTTGTTAGTGTACATTAGTTGCACCTTTAGTGCACTAAATGTACGTTATTCAAGTTAAGCGTTCCTACATGTATTAAGGTGTTCATTGACACGTTATTTCCCAGGTTCTTGTGTTTCACCTACATATCTTCTGTATCATTCTCCACAAGGTATAGTGGTAAACTGCATCGAATGTTCGTGGTGTTCGATTTTGTCCTGGTTAATCCCTTATTAAGTTCTGGATGTAAAGGCGACTCTAGTGGGTTAGTTTGTGCGAGCACTTTAGACACGTTTCATGAAACCTGGCTGTTGGGAAGGATTATAACTTGTTATGAGTGGTGTTAGTGCGGTAGGAAATTAATGATCCGAAGAGCTCTTTTCTTGCAGTCTTTGATGAAAAGGGAAGAAAATGTAGATCAGTGAAGGTTTGGTGTTGCAGTAATTCCTCGTCAAGAAACTCAGGACTACAAATTCGGTATTATGCTCTAGGAAAAGATCCGATGAAGATGCTCTATTCTTCTTAGATTCTTGATTGGAATCAAAGTGGTGAGAACATTTTGTTTGTAGGTTTTACGGTAATAGTTTATCTACTTTGTGAATGAGGAGGCGTCTCAAAAGGTTGTTTATCAGGGATTTCTGCCGCCATTTCTTTCCATCCCATCGACTGTTAGTGACAGAGGTACAGAATTTTGTGCGATTGAAACTTAATCTAAATGTGTGTTACCTGATCATGTACTTGTATATTACATGTCCATTGTGGGGTGTGTGTGTGTGGTGTGTGTGTGTGTGTGTTGTGTGTGTGTGTGTGGTGGAGTGTGTGTTTGTGTGTGTGTGTGTGTGTGTGTGTGTGTGTGTGTGTGTGTGTGGTGTGGTGTGTTGTGTGTGTGTGGTTGTGTGGTACTCACCTAGTTGAGGTTGCAGAGGTTCGAGTCCTAGCTCCTGTCCCCGCCCTCTTCACTGGTCGCTACTTAGGTCACTCTCCCTGAACCTTGAGCTTTATTCGTTCCTCTGCTTAAAGCTATGTAGGGGCCCTGCCTCCACTACGTCGCTTCCAAACTATTCCCACTTCCTGACACTCTGTGGCTGAAGAAATATTTAAAAACTCCCTATGATTCAGCTGTGTCTTCAATGTCCAACTGTGTCCCCTTGTTTTGCTGTGTCACCATCTCTGAACAGCCTGTCCTTTGCCACTGGATTTGTCTTTACCTCTCAGTATTTGTATGTCGTTATCATGTCCCCCTATGCTCTCCTGTGTGTGTGTGTGGTGTGTGTGTTACCTGCCATGTGTGTGTAGTACCCTGTGCAGGTGGCCGTGTGTGTTTTACCTCTCAATGTGTGTAGTGGTACCGTCTTGGTGTGTGTGGTACCTGATCATGTGCGTGAGTGTGTTACCTGTTCATGTGCGTGTGTTACCTTGTCCATGTGTGTGTGGTACCTGTCCTCTACTATTGTTGTGTGGTACCCTTTCATGTGCGTGTGTGTGTTACCTTCCACGTGTACTCCACCTATTTGTACTACCTATTGTGGTGCAGGGTCGAGTCACAGCTCCTGGGCCCCGCCTCTTCGCTTGATTGCTACTAGGTCCTCTTCTTTCCCTGCCCATGAGCTCTATCATACCTCGCCTTAAACTAAGTATGGTTTCCTGCCATCCACCACCTCACTTTCTAGCTATTCCATGGGCCTGACTATACTCTTAAGACTGAAGAAATACTCCTAACATCCCTTTGATTCATCTGAGTCCCTTCAACTTCCAATTGTGACCTCTTGTGTCTGTGTCCCCATCCCTGAACATCCTGTCTTTGTCCACCATAATTTTATATGTCGTTAGTTCTAATGTCTCCCTGACCCTCCTGGCCTCCGTGCGTCAGGGCCGATTTCCCTCAACCTTCTTCATAGGACAATCCCCGTAGCTCTGGGACTAGTCTTGTTTGCAAACCTTTGCACTTTCTCTAATTTCTTGACGTTCGTGACTAAGGTGTTGGATTCCAAACTGGTGCTGCATACGCAGTATGGAGCTGACGTAGTTGGGTACAAGAGTCTTAAACGACTCCTTACTGAGGTAATCGGAACGCTATCCGAGGTTTGCCAGGCGCCCGCTATCTGCTGCATTTATCTGATTGATGTGCGCCTCAGGAAGATATGCTCGGTGTTATACTCAGCCCCACCAGATCTTTTTCCTTGAGTGAGGTTTGCAGTCTTTGGCCATCTAAACTATATGAGTCTGCGGTCTTCTTTGCCCTTCCCCAATCTTCATGAAACTGCTTTGGCAGGTTAAATTCCAAGGAGGCCAGTTGCTGGACCAGGCTTTGTAGCCTTTCACAGGTCTCTTTGTAGTCCTGTCCGTGATCCTCGTCCGATTCGAATTTCTTCTCATTAACTTCACACATCATCTGCAAACAAAGGACACTTCTGAGTCCTACACCTTCCGTATGCGTTAACGTATACCAAGAACAGCACAGGTTCCTAGGACTGACACCCTGTGGAACCCCGCTTGTCACAGGCGCCACTCTGACACTTCGTCGCGTACCATGACTCGTTTGTTGCCGTCCCTGGTCAGATATTCTCTGATCACATTGCAGTGCTTTCCTGTTATGTGTCCTGGTCCTCTAGTTTTGTCAGTAACCTCTTGTATAATTAAAAAAAAAAAAAAATATAAAGAAACTGTGGTCCGAAGCTTCTTGCCAGTCCTCAAAAATATCGCAGTCGATACACCCCTCTCTCTCTTGTCTTACTTCTGTCACCTGTCATAAAAACGCTAGTAGGTTTGTGACACAGGATTTCCATCCTGAATCCGTTGCTGGTTGTCAATTATACACTTGTTCTTTCCAGGTCCCCACCACTCTCCTCCTGATGATCTCTCCAGATTGCAACTATACACGTTAGTGATACAGGTCCTGTAGTTTAGTGCCTCATGTCTGTCTCCATTCTTAAAAATTGGACTACATTTGCCATTTTCCATACCCCAGGAGGATTGCCCAGTTTCAAATGATGTGTTGAAGACCTTTTGTAATGGCTCACACAATATCTTCAGCTCCCTCTTTAAGGACCCCATGGAGAGAGTTGTCGTGGTCCCACGCCTTTGTTTGAGGGGGCAGGTTCGCAGAGCAGCTGCTTCACCTCCTCCTTGGTTATATTAACCTCGATCCAGCACTAGCTGGTGTGCCCCCCTGTTCTGATTTCTTGGAGTCCTACTGGTTTCCAACTGTAAATACCTCTTTAAATCTTGTGTTGAGCTTCCTACATACATCTCGGTCGTTTCTTGTGAAAATTCCCCATCACCCTTCCTCAGTCTGATTACCAGGTCCTTGACTGTTGTTTTTCCTCCTGATGTGCTGTACAAACACTTCGGGTCAGTCTTTATTTTGATGCTATGTCATTTTTTCATATTGTCGCTGAGCCTCCGCTTCTTAGCTGTGCATAATCGTTTCATGGCTCTCGGCTGATTTCTTTATTTCCTGAGTTCTAATGTCTTCTGTACCTTTTCCATTCTCTAGTACACCAAGTTTTTTTGCCTCCCTACACCTTCTTGGTGAACCAAGGTCTCGTTCTGTTCTTCCCAATTTTTGCTGTTTCCCGTGGACAAACCTCTCACTCGCCTCCTTGCCATTTTGTTGCTACATAGTCCATCATTTCTTTGTACTGGTTTTTCCTGTCAGTTCCTTCTCCCACTGAATGGTCTGACGGAAGTATGCCTCATCGCCTAGTAGTATCCCCCTTTTGTAGTTGGGTTTTTCCCAGCTATTTCAACTGCCTACTCTCTCCACTTGGAGCTCAACTATGTAGTCGAAACACAGAACCACTGATCACAGCTCCCAGGGGCCTTTCATACATGATACCCTCGAGTCCGAACTACTCATGTGAATTCAAGGTCCAACCTGCTGGTTCATCCCTCTCCTCTCTCTCTGGTAGTGTCTCTAACTATTTGATGCATGAGGTTCTCCATACCACATCCATCATCTTGGCCTTCCATGTTTCGGGGACCCCCATGGGCTCAAAGTTTCCTCATCAATCTCCTTGTGATTGAAATCACCCCATAACTAGTAACTTTGTCCCCCCCATGTTGCTCTCCGGCCAACCTCGGCAGTGTGTCGATCATTGGCTCTGTGCTCTCTCAATCGTATTCTTCTCTTGCCCGTCCGGCAGTTCTGTGGTGGGTGTACATTACTGCAATTATCACCTTATGTCCCTCAGACTGGATTGTTCCTACAAGTAAGTCCCTTTCGCCCACGCACATCCCATTCCCTCCAATTTCTCAAAACCCCACTGGTTTTTAATGAGCAGTGCACCCTCCACCCTCCTCTCCTCCCTCTGTCCTTTCCTGAGGATTTGATATCCGGATGGAAGGCGGAAGATTGAATCTGTTATTATTCTGGGAGTTTTGTTTCCTGTGAGTGCCTATTATGTCTGGGGATGTCTCTTTGTTCTTTTCGTGTCCACCCTCATACTTGTTGTTATTCATCTGCATTTGTATACACCCACTATCTTCAACTTCTTTTCTAAGACTGTGGTCTGGAAGTATATTGGGGTGGGGAAGTGGGAGACCTGGTAAGGAACAATGGTTGTTGCTGTGGGGGTGAAGTTTGTAATGTAGTGGGTGGGGCATTGGATGTGGCATGGGTGTTTTGATTTAGAGTGTTTGGTTGCACTGGGGTTGACGTGGTTGGGAGGCTTCTATAGAAAGTTGTGAGGGAGGCTGTATTTGATCTTCTTCCTGGGTCTGGGATCTCCTGTCTGTCTTCTCCATCCCCTCTCTTTCCTCCTTTCGCCTTTGTACCATCTCTCTCAGTTTCTTCCTTTCTTCTTGTGTTCTCTCGTGGTCGAGATACACCTTCCTGTATGCCGTCATGTCCCTTAATCGTGCTTTCTCCTGCAGGATCCTGGTCCGAGTCGCTTCTGCCTTGAAGGTCACTCTCACTGGCCGGGTTCTTTTTTTTACAAACCCCCCTATTCTCCGAAAATTTTCCAGCTGGGTCATATCGTCTTCTCCTATTGCTTTCATGATGCTTTCAATTGCTTTTTTTTCCCCTTGTTTTCTTGCTTCATATGTTTCCCCTTCGACTTCCTGGAGCCCATACACAAAGACTGACCTCACCTTTTCATTCTCCCACTGCATATTCCTGTGTATCCCCTCATTTAATTTGGTTTCCTCCACTGCAGCTTTCCTTTCATCACTTTCACTGGCTAATGTACTTGGGCTCAGTGGCCTGTCATTTTCCCTTCTCGGCTTTCCTTGGGCTCTGTTGTTGTCTGTTAGGGCCTCCACATAAAGCTTAGCTCTTTCATTTGCTACAGTCTCCTCTGATAGAGCATCTCCATGCAGTTGTGCCCCTTCTTTCCCTACAGTCCCCTTATTTGTGGCTGAGGTAGCAGTCTCTGTTGTCAATCCCAAAATGTTCTTTAGTTCTTTAGGCTGTTTCAGATTTTTCAATTCCACTTCTAAACTCTGTATCCTAGCTTCTGCTGCTTTGACATGCATCTCCCACTTCCTGCTTTCCATATCTATCCTCCCCTTCCATTCTCATGCTAAGTTCTTCTAGTTTCTTTTCCCATTCATGATCCCTTTTTAT
>NC_069472.1:3148790-3208790 GCF_026875155.1 Cherax quadricarinatus | reverse complement strand
TGTGTTATTGTTGGTATAAACCATACCACGGGCGGGAGTTGAACCCGCGGTCAGAGAGCCTCAAAACTCCAGACCGTCGCCTTAGCCACTGGACCAGTTAGCCACAATAAGATTCGTCCAACTAGGTATATTTCTACACCATAGGAAGGTTAGCATAGGCACCACTGTGACCACAAATGCAAGTTTTCACAGACGAATCTCCAGTTGGACGAATCTTATTGTGGCTAGCTGGTCCAGCGGCTAACGCTACGGTCTGGAGTTTTGAGACTCTCTGACCGCGGGTTAAAATCCCGCCCGTGGAATGGTTTGTTTGCAATCGTGTCATTACGATTTCGTGAGTCTTATTGTTGGTATGATTGTGAGAGTGACAGTCGGCAGTCTTGTGATATTGTTGGTGTGATTGTGAGATTGACAGTTGGGAGTCTTGTGTTATTGTTGGTATGATTGTGAGAGTGACTGTCGGGAGTCTTGTGTTATTGTTGGTGTGATTGTGAGAGTGACAGTTGGGAGTCTTGTGTTATTGTTGGTTTGATTGTTAGAGTGACAGTCGGGAGTCTTGTGTTATTGTTGGTGTGATTGTGGGAGTGACAGTTTGGAGTCTTGTGTTATTGTTGGTTTGATTGTGTGTGACTGTCGGGAATCTTGTGTTATTGTTGGTGTGATTGTGAGAGTGACAGTTCGGAGTCTTGTGTTATTGTTGGTTTGATTGTGAGAGTGACAGTCGACAATGAAATATGACACGGAAACCTGACAAGGGCGATGGAAAAGACGGTGAAAACACTTCTAGGCGATGGAAAATACCAGAGAAACCATTTAGTGCGATGGAAAATGACAGGGAAACCACTGAAGATCAATCGAACATGACAGGGAAACACATCAAGAACGATTGAAAATGATGGAAAACATGTCCAGGGCGATTGAACATGACAGCAGAATAGTACAGGGTGATGGAAAATGACGGAAATCATCTGTCCAGGTTGACGGAATATGACAAGAAAAACCCCTACAAAACGATGGAAAATGACGGGGAAAAACCCGGCCATGGAGATGGAGAATTACAGTATTTTCCAGCTGTTCTTATAAATTCTTCGCGTTTCTGCTTACTAGAATAAAATGACGGGTTTTAAGAGATACAACAGCGAAATTCCGATAGTGTAATTCCAATAGTGTAATTCCAAATGTGTAATTCCAACTGTGAAATTTCCCAACTGTGTAATTACAATAGTGTAATTCCAATAGTGTAATTCCAATAGTGTAATTCCAATAGTGTAATTACAATAGTGAAATTTCCCAATAGTGTAATTCCAATAGTGTAATTACAATAGTGTAATTCCAATAGTGTAATTCCAATAGTTTTAATTACAATAGTGTAATTCCAATAGTGTAATTCCAACTGTGTAATTACAATAGTGTAATTCCAATAGTGTAATTCCAATAGTGTAATTCCTATAGGGGTAATTCCAATTGTGTAATTCCAATAGTGTAATTCCAATAGTGTATTCCAATAGTGTAATTACAATAGTGTAATTCCAATAGTGTAATTCCAACTGTGTAATTACAATAGTGTAATTACAAAAGTGTAATTCCAATAGTGAAATTTCCCAATATTTGTAATTCCAATAGTGTAATTCCAATAGTATAATTCCAATAGTGTAATTACAATAGTGTAATTACAATAGTGTAATTACAATAGTGTAATTACAATAGTGTAATTCAATAGTGTAATTCCAATACTGTAACTACAATAGTGTAATTCCAATAGTGTAATTCCATCTGTGTAATTCCATAGTGTAATTCCAATAGTGTAATTCCAATAGTGTAATTCCAATAGTGTAATTCCAATAGTGTAATTCCAATAGTGTAATTCCATTAGTGTAATTCCAATAGTGTAATTCCAATAGTGTAATTCCAATAGTGTAATTCCAATAGTGTAATTCCAATAGTGTAATTCAATAGTGTAATTCCAATATTGTAATTCCAATAGTGTAATTCCAATAGTGAAATTCCAATAGTGTAATTACAATAGTGTAATTACAATAGTGTAATTCCAATAGTGTAATTCCAATAGTGTAATTCCAATAGTGTAATTCCAATAGTGTAATTCCAATAGTGTAATTCCATAGTGTAATTCCAATAGTGTAATTCCAATAGTGTAATTTCCAATTGTGTAATTACAATAGTGTAATTCAATAGTGTAATTCCAATAGTGTAATTCCATTAGTGTAATTACAATAGTGCAATTCCAATAGTGTAATTACAAAAGTGTAATTCCAATAGTTTAATTCCAATAGTGTAATTCCAATAGTGTAATTACAATAGTGTAATTACAATAGTGTAATTCCAATAGTGTAATTCCAATAGTGTAATTCCAATAGTGTAATTCCAATAGTGTAATTCCAAGAGTGTAATTCCAATAGTGTAATTCCAATAGTGTAATTACAATAGTGTAATTACAATAGTGTAATTACAATAGTTAATTACAATACTGTAATTCCAATAGTGTAATTCCAATAGTGTAATTCCAATAGTGTAATTCCAATAGTGTAATTCCAATAGTGAAATTCCAATAGTGTAAGTTCAACAGTGTAAGTTCAACAGTGTAAGTTCAACAGTGTAAGTCCAACAGTATAAGTTCAACAATGTAAGTCCATCAGTGTAAGTTCAACAGTGTAAGTCCAACAGTATAAGTCCAACAATGTAAATCCAACAGTGTAAGTTCAACAGTGTAAGTCCAACAGTATAAGTTCAACAATGTAAGTCCATCAGTGTAAGTTCAACAGTGTAAGTCCAACAGTATAAGTCCAACAACGTAAGTCCATCAGTGTAAGTTCAACAGTGTAAGTCCAACAGTATAAGTCCAACAATGTAAGTGCCGTGTTTGGCCGAAAAAATTCGGTATTGATTACGTGTTTTTGGCGCGTGTCATACTTCGCGCCCCGCGCGGCCAGCTTCCCGTTCTTTAGTTCCAACCAATCACAAGCCTTCCCTGAGTCTCCTCAGCTAAGTACAGTTCGCTTCTGCCGCCTTCCCATTGGTTGAGAGATCAAAATATAAACACTGGCGGCTTGGCTTCGAACACACACGCATTTTTCCCTCCACCATTACTAATCTACTCTTGGATTATACATTCTTTCAATGTCGGTAAGTACTGATTGTTTGTTTTAGTGCTTACATGAATAGTTTAGGCATATTTTGATATATACCTAAAGTCCGTGTGAAGCATAATATGAGTGTAGCATGCAGTTGAAAAAAGTGCAAGCATTTTAGTCCGAATTATTTCGGTATTGCCCGAGTTTCCGGGAATGTCCAATTATAGTCAAATAATATTTATAAAAAAATTTTCAATTGCATATATGAACTCTGTAGTGGTCTGGATTTTATACAGGAGGTTTCTATTGTCCTTCCAGTTCCATGAGAGGCTGTTTTATGGGGAGCAGTCGACCAGCAGGTCGAGGTATGTCTGCGTTTCTGAAGACAGTGACTCGGAACCAGAGGTAGACGAACCAGAATTGTGGATAGTGGTGATGAATACTTGCCACCGCATGCACAGGATGCAGAGATGTCAAGTGATGATGAGGAGGAGGAAGAAAGGAACAAAGGCCAGCCAAAAGCAGAAAGTAATGAGGAAAAAGAAAAATTTTAGGATTGAGGAATACCCGGATGAGGAAGAGATCCATGAGAATATTGCTCTTCAAGTTTCATCTCAGTGGACCGTAGATGACATTGAAAATGATCCTTTGCCGGCATATGAACATGAAAAGCCTCTTGCAATTAGGTCTCCATATGAGTATTTTTGTATGTTCGTTACTCCAGCCATGATAGATAACATAGCATATCAAACAAATTTGTATACAAGGCAACAAGACGTAAATAATACTTTTTCAACAGATTCTGAAGAGATCATGAGGTTCATAGGTATTTTGTTGTTCATGGGTATTGCTCCACTACCATCCCTCGAAGACTATTGGAAAGCTGCTTTTAGGAGCCCCCAGGTTGCAGATAGCATGGCGTCTAAGAGGTTTAGGTACCTTAGAAGTCATATTCATTTCAATGACAACACAAAAAAGGATAATGACAGATTCTACAAAGTAAGGCCTCTTTACACTGAACTAACTAATGCTTGCTTTAAAATTCCAGCTACACCCAAGCAATCTATTGATGAAGTCATGGTTGGTTTCAAGGTAAAACTGCTGGAAACCTAAGGCAGTACATCAAAACAAAACCAGATAAGTGGGGTTTCAAACTTTTTTGTCGTGCAAGTCAAGATGGACTCATACATGATATACTCATGTATCAAGGCACAACAACTTTGACACACATCCCATACAGCTGCCACAGGAAGAATCTAAACTTCCAATAAGTACAAAGATTGTTCTGGTACTTGCACAAACTATGAACAAGACAAACACATCAGCAATCTATGCTGACAATTTCTTTTCAAGTATGCCTTTGGTCAAGCTACTAAGAGATAAGTATAACTGCAGATACACTGGAACAGTACGTGACAATAGATGTGGTAAGCCACATCTGGTGCCTATCAAACAAATGGAAAAAAACAGTGTGGTCAGGGGCAATTTTTGCTTCAACAACAATGATGGTGTCCTTGTTGTACGATGGAAGGACACCAAAGTTGTGACTTTAGTGACACTGATATTGGGGTCGAGCCCATGAGTCTTGTTGAGAGATATAACAAGGGTACAAAGAGGAAAGAGAAAATATCGTGCCCTGCAGTCATCAAGAACTATAATGCAAACATGGGAGGTATTGACAAAAGCAACATGTTGGTGCATCTCTACAAAACACCAATGAAATCAAAACGTTGGTACATGCGGCTATTTGCCTATATTATTGATCTTGCTGTTGTGAATGCATGGCTGCTTTATTGCCGTGATTCTCGAGCAATAAAGCAAAAGTGTATGCAACTGAAGTATTTCAGGAATTCTATCTCTGAAATTGCAAGGTCTAAAGGACAAAACCTTAGAGGGAGCAGCCTAAGAACAACTCCAAGACCTTCACCAACTAATTCACCATGTACTTCCAATGGTGTTGGCATAGTGAAACCTGGGAGGGGAACACGTGCAGAAATGCCTGATGACAGTGTTAGGAAAGACATTACTCTAATGCACTTCCCAATGGCAGGGCAAAGGCCGTTTACTTGCAAGTATTGCAGCCCCCTCGAAAAAAACGGTAACATCGTCATTCGTCTGTAGTGTATGCAAGTAAATCTGTGCATAAAGACTGATAGAAATTGTTTCACAGACTTCCATCTTGCCAATTTAGCAATATAGAATCATTGGTCTTCCAAATGAATCTCAGGAATATAGGGATTGAAACTTGCATCACTTTGCAATTTGGCATTGTTGATATTTGCTTCCTTTTTTATTTTTGTAACAATTAAAAAATGTTTTGATACAAGTTCCATTTATGTTTTTATATTGTCTGTTTGTATATTAAATTTAAAAATTGTTTTGGTGTGTTTTATTAACAATTGCAAGTTTGCAACATAAAATTTTTTAATCACTTTTTCGGGGGCGGCCTAATATTTTCGGTCTTCGGAGATTGGCAATTGCTCGAAAACTAACCATCAGAAATCAATTTATATGGGATCAGTGACCTTGTTTTGAGTTACTCTATCCCCATGGGGAGTTCAGTTCAATTTAAATTTTGGGCCCCCTGGCGATGAAGGTTAAGATGAGGATGGAAAACCCCAGAAGCAGGGAGCGAGAGGGACCTATAGCACTCAGTGAAGAAGGGGGCCCGGACGAGTCAGACCCCTGAAAACCAAAATTAGGAGTACACACCACAACACACACACACAACACAACACACCACCAAACAACCCACACACACACACACCACACCCCAAACCCAACACACACGAAACCCTAACATCCCGCGGGCTATGACGAGGGCCAAATCGAGATAGCTTCCAAACCCTTAAAATAAGGAGACATAAACAATATCAAAATAACAATTTTCCTGCGCAGCCCAATCGAAGTCCGCTTACATGCAAGGGGTCCTGATCAGCAAAATGACATATCTGTAAAGGGTGTCTTCACAAATACAACTTCAACAAAAAGAACATAAACGGGGACCGGGGAAACGTTTCCCCCAAAATGAAACATGGGGGGAAAAGTATTTTAATTTTAACAGATCCAAACCGTGCCTTTAAAGGATAAACTTTCTGGCAGTGAAGTATGTTCAAGATTATTCCCCTAAGGGGAAGAGCAGGAGTAAACAAAGAGGAAAGACCCCTCTCAAAAGACGACGAAAAATCACTGATCCCAGGAACCTAGATTATCTGATACACAGAAGGGGCCTGACCAGGAAGTGGAAAGTATCGAATTTTAAAAAAAGGGCTCTACAGGAACCAGGAGAGCGGGGCCCAAAAAGCAATTAGTGAAATTGAAAGAAATTCGAAAAAATTTTTTTTTATCCCAAAAACAAGGAAAATACCACATTTTCGTATCGGGCCCTTGATCAGAAGGATGGGATTTACAAAAATGCACGGTAACAGTGGATATGAAACCCCAGTACACCCTGTGTTTAGTGACCCAAAAATCATCAAAACATCGACATCCAAATGATTTTTTCATGTGAAGCCTAAATTTGCCAATTTCCACATTACCCAACATGATGACTTTAAAAAGCCATTGACAACTGTCATGCACCCGCCCCCCCAGGCCCCCGATCGTGGGAAACCTTTTGTTCATTAATAAAGCAAGAAACCCCTTTCATGTGCGCTAAGTATTATGGAGAAAAAGCTTAGCATGTGAAAATTCCCTCATTAAAACAACGGAATTAGCCCCACTCCCTAAGGGCAGCAAGCATTACTAAACTAATACTCTAAAGTCCCGTTTATAAAAACTTTGAAAAAGGGTAAAAGGGACTGCAAACCACTTAAGGGGCCCAAAAATTGCACAATCCAGGGCAACAGGGTTCAGAGCAAGTCGCTCCTGCCTCAAAACAACTACTATCACTATGATAAGGGCTTGGATGCACGAAGAAAAAAAAGAATGCAGATGTAATATACACGGCTTGCATAGCCTTTGCTATGCGATCATTCGTAATAGCGCACAAAATACATGCAAAGGAATAACGGCAAAAAGATAAAAGGATTTCAAATTTTTAACCCAAACGAAACAAAGAGTAGTGGTCAACAGATTTAAATCGGAAGCTGCCATAGTGAAAAGCTCTGTTCCACAAGGCACAGTACTCGCCCCAATCCTGTTCCTCTTCCTCATATCTGACATAGACAGAGATGTAATCCACAGCACTGTATCATCCTTTGCAGTCGGTACTAGGATCTGCATGACACTGTCATCTATTGAGGACACGGTTAACTCCAAGAGGAAATAAACCGAGTTTTCCATGGGCAGCGGAAAACGATATGATGTTCGACGAGGACAAATTCCAACTACTCCGTTATGGAAAACTGGAGGAGATAATAACTAGAACAGAGTATACTACAAACTCTGATCATACAATAGAGTGGAAAAATAATGTGAGGGACCTGGGAGTGGTAATGTCTGAGGATCTCACTTTCAAGGATCACAACAATGCCACGATCACAACTGCAAAGAAAATGATAGGCTGGATAATGAGAACATTCAAAAGAAGAGATGCCAAACCAATGATGATCCTTTTCAAATCACTTGTTCTCTCTAGGCTGGAATACTGGTCAAAGCAGGTAAAATTGTATCAAACACCTCAACTAATGATAATGCTTGGAAGTACTTGACTTGTTCTCACTGAAACGCAGGCGAGAGAGATATATCATAATCTACACTTGGAAAATCCTAGAAGGAATGATCCCGATTCTGCACACAGAAATCACTCCGTATGAAAAAGACTGGACAGGTGATGCAATATACCCCCAATGAAAAGTAGGGACGCCATTGGTACACTAAGAGAAAACGCCATAAGTGTCCGGGGCCCAAGACTGTTCAACAGCCTCCGACCAACCATAAGGGAAATTACCAATAGGCCCCTGGCTGCCTTCAAGAGGGAGCTGGACAGATACTTAAAGTTGGCGCCGGATCAGCCGGGCTGTGGTTCGTACGTTAAGCTATGTGCAGCCAGCAGTAAAAGCCTGGTTGATCAGGCCTTGATCCACCGGGAGGCTTGGTCGTTGACCGGGCCGCGGGAGCGTTAACTGTTACTATAATGTTTTGTGTGTCACTATACTGCTTTTTTGTTACACTGTTTTATGAGTTACTTTATTGTTTTGTGTGTTACTATATTGTTTTATGTATTCCTATAATACCAGTAGACTTGATTCATCTTTTATGTAACAAGCAAATCGCTACCTAAAGTCTTTACCAACATAGTCTTACCAGCACTCTATTTCCAACAGAAACCTACCAGAGGTCTTCTACCAGCACTCTATTTCCAGCAGAAACCTTCCAGAGGTCTTCTACCAGCACTCTATTTCCAACAGAAACCTACAAGAGGTCTTCTACCAGCACTCTATTTCCAGCAGAAACCTACCAGAGGTCTTCTACCAGCACTCTATTTCAAGCAGAAACCTACCAGAGGTCTTCTACCAGCACTCTATTTCAAGCAGAAACCTACCAGAGGTCTTCTACCAGCACTCTATTTCGAGCAGAAACCTAGTAGAGGTCTTCTACCAGCGCTCTATTTCCAACAGAAACCTACCAGAGATCCTCAACCAGCACTCTATTTCCAGCAGAAACCTTCCAGAGTTCTTCTACCAGCGCTCTAATTCCAACAGAAGCCTACCAGAGATTTTCTACCAGCGCTCTGTTTCCAACGGAAGCCTACCAGAGATCTTCAACCAGCACTCTTTTTTCAGCAGAAACCTACCAGAGGTCTCCTACCAGCGCTCTAATTCCAACAGAAACCTACCAGAGGTCTTCTACCAGCACTCTATTTCCAGCAGTAACTTACCAGAGGTCTTCTACCAATAGTCTTCAGGTAACAATCCTTCCGGTAGTATTCTTCCATTATCATCCAGTCTTAAACACTTGTATCCTACCAACAGAATCCTAAGAAATGAATCTTATCAATAAGTCTTCTATCAGATATTTACTAGACAGGTTACATAGAGTGTTATTAACTAACAACACATAACAACAGAGAGGAACTTTCACCTGTGAAACAAACTTCTTCATTCAATAGTCCCTTTCTACAGTTTTGTCTTTTTCATTACTTACTGACTTTGTGCCATATATCTCTGCAAGATAGTGCACCACAACATTCAGTGTGCAATATATCTCTGCAAGATAGTGCACCACAGCATTCAGTGTGCTATATATCTCTGCAACATAGTGCACCACAACATTCAGTGTGCTGTATATTTCTGCAACATAGTGCACCACAATATTCAGTGTGCAATATATGTTAACACTGATACATCACAGTACGTAACAACAGTATGGGAGACATTAACACACAGTCGTACTGGCCAGGTTGTGTCGTCGTACTGGCCAGGTTGTGGCGTCGTACTGGCCAGGTTGTGGCGTCGTACTGGCCAGGTTGTGGCGTCGTACTGGCCAGGTTGTGGCGTCGTACTGGCCAGGTTGTGGCGTCGTACTGGCACAGGTTTGGCGTCGTACTGGCCCAGGTTGTGGCGTC
The DNA here is from genome assembly GCF_026875155.1 of Cherax quadricarinatus. NCBI lineage: Eukaryota > Metazoa > Arthropoda > Malacostraca > Decapoda > Parastacidae > Cherax > Cherax quadricarinatus. The sequence continues at coordinate 3,199,193 of NC_069472.1, read as the reverse complement.
CGTACTGGCCAGGTTTGTGGCGTCGTACTGGCCAGGTTGTGGCGTCGTACTGGCCAGGTTGTGGCGTCGTACTGGCCAGGTTGTGGCGTCGTACTGGCCAGGTTGTGGCGTCGTACTGGCCAGGTTGTGGTGTCGTACTGGCCAGGTTGTGGCGTCGTGCTGGCCAGGTTGTGGCGTCGTACTGGCCAGGTTGTGGCGTCGTACTGGCCAGGTTTTGGCGTCGTACTGGCCAGGTTGTGGCGTCGTACTGGCCAGGTTGTGGCGTCGTACTGGCCAGGTTGTGTGCGTCGTACTGGACCAGGTTGTGGCGGTCGTATGACGCGAGGCTTGTGGCGTCGTACTGGCCAGGTTGTGGCGTCGTACTGGCCAGGTTGTGGCGTCGTACTGGCCAGGTTGTGGCGTCGTACTGGCCAGGTTGTGGCAGCCACCACCAAAATTCTTATTGCCAAGAGATCAAATCATCCAAGTTGACAATTTTTATTTTCATCACCGATTTTTTTTATTTCCACCTGTTGTGGTGAATGTTTTTATGTCATTATTGAAGAGGTGAGAGAAGTGTATATGTGAAAACTGAGAGAATTATTTAATGATTAATTCTAATTAAAGTAAATGTTTATTAAGATGATTTATAAGAATATCTTCTTTGTTTTTACCACAAGTTTCTCACGTTAGTCATTTCTTCACATATTTACATTTTTTACAAAATATTTCAGCAAAATATTGTAACTCTCATTTCATTTTCTTAAGAAAATTTCAATTATATGATCAAGAATTTTCTTAAATTTCTTACAATATTTATATAGTATTCATTAATTTATACAATGGTGTGGGAGAGTGCAGATATACTTATGTATACGTGTACACATGTATGTATATGTGTGTGTTCGTAGCATGGTGTATGTAGTGATGTGTATGTTTAGATGTAAGTGAAAAGTAAACACTAGTAGTAAACTTGTATGAACTAAATAATAATTTACAGTAAAGAAGAGCACAGTTCCGTGGTACAGCTGTCAGCCTGGGTGACTCTGCTGTCAGCCTGGGTGACTGCTGTCAGCCTGGATGACTGTGCTGTCAGCCTGGATGACTTTGCTGTCAGCCTGGGTGACTCTGCTGTCAGCCTGGGTGACTCTGCTGTCAGCCTGGATGACTCTGCTGTCAGCCTGGGTGACTCTGTTGTCAGCCTGGGTGACTCTGCTGTCAGCCTGGGTGACTCTGCTGTCAGCCTGGATGACTCTGCTGTCAGCCTGGGTGACTCTGCTGTCAGCCTGGGTGACTCTGCTGTCAGCCTGGATGACGCTGCTGTCAAAATTGTAATATGTGACGCAGTTGGACTGAAGTACTGTAAAAGTTCATGACTTTGTTCATAATGTTTATAAAAGAATAAAAGGGTAAAAAACTTTAAAGAATGTAATAATTATAACATAATAAGAGTGTTGGCCAGACCAGGTAAAGTGTGTCAGAAATATGATGGATGAAGTGATGGACAAGACAAAATATGTTAACAAAGAAGAGTGTGAATTCAGAAAGGGAAGGGAATATGTGGATCATGTATGAATACTGAGATACATAACTTAAGAGCACTTATGTATATCTTTTGCAAACCTATAAATGCAATTAGGTGCATTTATAGGTTTGCAAAAAGATATATAAAAGACGTTACTAGAGTTAAAAATGTATTTAATCTTAGGTAATGTTTTGGAAGCTAAAGTGTTGAATTAAGTTATAATATGCAAGGAAGACGGTAAAAATTTACCCATTTATTCAGTTACGAAACTCCAGAAACAGAGGTTATTATAAATTTGTTACAGTTTTAATAACACAAGAACATGTACATATAACACCCATACACAATAACACGTACATATAACACCTATACACAATAACACGAAAGCATTATATTAATTCATACACAGTAACATATTACACCTGACACACAGTCCTCTACTAGTGTCTCAAACTTGTCTGTTTCTATAAATCTACATGTTTCACAAAGAATATCACTCACAAATACTTTCAAACTGCTAAATAAGTAAAAAAGCTTGTACTCAGTATAAATTCATAGTGTAACATAAAGGGAATTCCAAACCTCTAATAAATTAGCCTCTCCTGGGTGGGGGAACTGTGTGACAGCTTGGTCTGGTCTAGCTGGTGTACGGTCGCGGCTGTCTTGGTGGCTGGAATTACTGGACGCAGTTTTCTGTATGTCCCCTCCAGTAATTCCGCTCACGAGGACAGCCACGACCGTACACCAGCTGGACGAGACCAAGCTGCCACCCAGCAAAGTCACTGGGGGTGGCAACCGCTGACTCTGGGGAAGTGGGGAAGGGAATCTACTCAGGTGACACAAGTGGACTCCTGGAGACGCTGATCCGGGGAAGGCACCGCTGACCTTAGGTAAGTGGGGAAGGGAAGACATCTGGGAGCGAACGGATGGATTCCTGGATACATGAACTTGGGGAAGGTTGTTGTTGAGGCTGACCTTGAGTAAGTGGGGAAGGGGAGACATCCGGGAGCGAACGGATGGATTCCTGGATACATGAACCTGGGGAAAGCATGAATACATGCAGTTGAGGCTGACCTTAGGGAAGTGGGGAAGGGAACACATCTGGCGGTAGACGAATGGATTCCTGGATACATGAACCTGAGGAAGGCAAGAATACCGCTGACCTTGGGGAAGTGGGAAAGGGAGTCCACCTGAGGTGACACCAAGTGGGCTCCTGGACACATTGATCCGGGGAAGGCACTGACCTAACTCGCTGACCTTAGGTAAGTGAGGAATGGAAGACATCTGGGAGCGAACGGATGGATTCCTGGATACATGAACTTGGGGAAGGATGTTCTTGAGGCTGATCTTGGGTAAGTGGGGAAGGGGAGACATCCGGGAGCGAACGGATGGATTCCTGGATACATGAACCTGGGGAAAGCATGAATACATGCAGTTGAGGCTGACCTTAGGGAAGTGGGGAAGGGAAGACATCTGGCAGTAGACGAATGGATTCCTGGATACATGAACCTGGGGAAGGCAAGAATACCGCTGACTTTGGGGAAGTGGGGAAGGGAGTCCACCTGAGGTGACACCAAGTGGGCTCCTGGAGACGCTGATCCGGGGAAGGCACCGCTGACCTTAGGTAAGTGAGGAAGGGAAGACATCTGGGAGCGAACGGATGGATTCCTGGATACATGAACTTGGGGAAGGTTGTTGTTGAGGCTGACCTTGGGTAAGTGGGGAAGGGGAGACATCCGGGAGCGAACGGATGGATTCCTGGATACATGAACCTGGGGAAAGCATGAATACATGCAGTTGAGGCTGACCTTAGGGAAGTGGGAAAGGGAAGACATCTGGCGGTAGACGGATGGATTCCAGGATACATGAACCTGGGGAAGGCAAGAATACCGCTGACTTTGGGGAAGTGGGGAAGGGAGTTCACCTGAGGTGACACCAAGTGGGCTCCTGGAGACACTGATTCGGGGAAGGCACTGACCTAACTCGCTGACCTTAGGTAAGTGGGGAAGGGAAAACATCCGGGAGCGAACGGATGGATTCCTGGATACATGAACTTGGGGAAGGTTGTTGTTGAGGCTGACCTTGGGTAAGTGGGGAAGGGGAGACATCCGGGAGCGAACGGATGGATTCCTGGATACATGAACCTGGGGGCGGCAAGAATACAGGTTGGTGAGGCTGACCTTGGGGAAGTGAGGAAGGGAAAATATCCGGAGGCGGACGGATGTATTCCTGGATACATGAACCTGGGGGCGGCAAGAATACAGGTTGGTGAGGCTGACCTTGGGAAAGTGAGGAAGGGAAAATATCCGGAGGCGGACGGATGTATTCCTGGATACATGAACCTGGGGAAGTCTGAGGCTGGAAGGCAGAGAGAGAGAAGAGAGAGAGAGAGAGAGAGAGAGTGTGTGAGGCTGACCTTAGGGAAGTGAGGAAGGGGAGACATCCGGGGGCCCACGGATGGATTCCTGGACACATGAACCTGGGGAAGTCTGAGGCTGGAAGGAAGAGAGAGAGAGAGAGAGAGAGAGAGAGAGAGAGAGAGAGAGTGAGGCTGACCTTAGGGAAGTGAGGAAGGGGAGACATCCGGGGGCCCACGGATGGATTCCTGGACACATGAACCTCCACGTGGCAAGGTCTGGTAACTCAGAGATAACTCTGAGGCTGACAGTGGTCGCAAATAATAGTTTTATTATTATTATTATTATTATTATTATTATTATTATTATTATTATTATTATTATTATTATTATTATTATTACTTATTGTTCATGATTTGCTAATTTTGATTCAAAAGCGTCACCCATTGTGGTGTTATTCCCACTCCAACCTCCCTAACAGTAGCAACGGTGGTGTTATTCCCACTCCAGCCTCCCTGACAGTAGCAACGGTGGCGATATTCCCACTCCAGCCTTCTTGACAGTAGTCACGGTGGTGTTATTCCCACTCCAGCCTCCCTGACAGTAGCAACGGTGGCGATATTCCCACTCCAGCCTTCTTGACAGTAGTCACGGTGGTGTTATTCCCACTCCAGCCTCCCTGACAGTAGCCACGGTGGTGTTATTCCCACTTCAGCCACTCTCATATGAGTCACGGTAATGTTCTTATTTGTGTCCATTCACTGGAGTTAACTTTAACAAAAATACGAACAGTGGAATTGTTCAGTTTGTTGATTAACTCAGAGATAACACTGAAGCAAGAACTGGCAATAATATATGTTGGAGAGTCGTAGAGCGAGGTGAAGATGGCGCATCTCCTTGGTACATATGTCTAGTACCTTAACATGGCGCAGGTCACCATCTGGAAGACCCGGGCCTGAATAATGCTGGTGAACCTACTACTTTAACATAGCATTGGGTGTGTTGCTGGAGGCGGACCCAACAGTTAGGTGTCTTCAATCCATAACGTTTTGCCTACACAGTACGCACATTCAGTCTAATACAGAGGCAGCAGCAGCAGCAGTGAATGTAAGGCTGATGTAATTATAATCATGTGTGATCCCAGAAAGGTTTCCCCGTATTGCATAAACCTTACTGTTCTTCTCTGTTGCTGTACTTTTCTTCTGTGTTACTGTACTAATCTTCTGTGTTACTGTACTAATCTTCTGTGTTACTGTACTGTACTGATTTGTGTTACTGTACTGTACTGATTTGTGTTACTGTACTGTACTGTTCTTCTGTATTGCAGTACTGTACTGTTCTTCTGTATTACCGTACTGTTCTTCTGTATCACTGTACTGTTTTTCTGTATTACAGTACTGTACTGTTCTTTTATATTACCGTACTGCACTGTTCTGTATTACTGTACTGTACTCTACTGTTCTTCTGTTTTAATTTACTGATCTGTGTTACTGTTCTGGTCTTCTCTGTTACTGTACTGGTCTTCTCTGTTATTGTATTGGTTTTCTCTGTTGCTGTTCTGGTCTTCTGTGTTACTGTACTGGTCTTCTGTTACTGCACTGGTCTTTTGGGTTGCTGTACTGGTCTTCTGTGTTACTGTACTGGTCTTCTGTTACTGCACTGGTCTCCTGGGTTGCTGTACTGGTCTTCTGTGTTACTGTACCTGTTCTTCTGTGTTACTGTACTGGTCTTCTGTGTTACTGTACTGGTCTTCTGTGTTACTAGTGTCAGCTGATCGTCTTCCTCCTGAACAAGAGAATGGGAAAATAACTAATGAATTACTTGATGGATAATAATTATAATTTTCTAAGGATTTTAATTAAAAATAAATAAAATAAAAATTGGGCTCTGTGGTTCCAGTAGGATGTTGAGACAGGATTAACTTATGTCCAGGACGGTCTTGAGTGATGTTGTAGAAGAAATAGTGTTGTCTATCCTGGGTGGCGGTGTTCGTCTCATGTTTTGGAATCCCTGTTACTACTTGGTCCTAGTACCACAGTTCAGATTTCAGAGGTGAGGAGCCATAATGTCCCACTACGTTCTCTAGACAGGGATCATTCTCCAATTAATTAGCGTCTACCCTGGTTGACGAGTCCAGCAACAGAGTTGGTAATAAAAAAACAACACTGGTTACATAAGGGTTAAATAAGTATAACACTGAAGAAAAACAAAGGCTGGTATTCTACTTCAGTGTCATTTCTAGTAACCAGGTAAATCAGTTTAGCCTCAGCCCGCTAGATGGTAGTGCGGGCGGCAACACGCTAATGGTTTCTGAGTGAACAACCATAAGCCCCACTTTTTAAGGGCTTTTTCCCTCACAATATCAAGTTAATTTACAGAGGGAAAAGTACTATGTATACCCTCGGCTCAGCCAATCTGAGAAGTGGTTTTCTGAGCCAAATATATATACAACTCTAAACTGAATAGCCAAAGCCCATCTTAAGAGTCGGCTATTTAAACCTTTGAAGTTTTCCGGGTACATGAGTGGCTTGTGATCTGCTTCAAGTACAAAGGGTTTTCTGACACACGAAAATCAGGTCGCCGTCCAACCGCCGTGGAGAGAAGACGTATCGTTCCTGCTCTTCGGTTATCCTGAGTAATTCGCTATCAGAGCAACTTTGAATACTGTTACTCGAGATTTTTCTTGGGTTATCCTGAGTTGTTCTCGACCAGAGCGAAGAGGAAACTTGCTTGCAGTCACTTCGAGCCCCATCCCATCAAGAGTGTAAGGCGGTGACTTACTTGCTTGTTCACCCCTCTCTTCCCCATCCCCCCATCCTTCCCCATCCCCCCATCCTTCCCCATCCCCCATCCTTCCCCATCCCCCCATCCTTCCCCATCCCCCATCCTTCCCCATTCCCATACCCCCCATCCTTCTCCCATCCCCCATCCTTCCCCATCCCCCATCCTTCCCCATCCCCCCATCCTTCCCCATCCCCATCCTTCCCCATCCTTCCCACCATCCTCCCATCCTCTCCCTCCCCCCATCCTTCCCCATCCCCCCATCCTTCCCATCCCCCATCCTTTTCCCCATCCCGCCATCCCCCCATCCTTCCCCATCCCCCCATCCTTCCCCATCCCCCATCCTTCCCCATCCCCCCATCCTTCCCCATCCCCCCATCCTTCCCCATTCCCCCCATCCTTCCCCATCCCACCCCATCCTTCCCCCATCCCCCATCCTTCCCCATCCCCCCATCCTTCCCCATCCCCCATCCTTCCCCATCCTTCCCCATCCCCCATCCTTCCCCATCCCCCATCCTTCCCCATCCTTCCCCATCCTCCCCTCACACAAACATCTACACTGGCCCACACACTAACACACTACTTACATTGCTGTCCTTCTGACTTTCCTATCTTATTCCTTTTCGGCAACTTCGCCTTTGGCGAGTTAACACAAGGCATTTTGACCATCCGGTAGCCCGTGTGGTTTTTTAAAATCCGGCCGATCTTTGCCTTGGGCCCTGTGTCCCCCTCACCACTCGAGGGTAGGCTATCTTAGGGGCTGACCTTCATAATTCAGCTGAAATAGGATGTCAGGAATAACACTAAGGAAAGATCCTTTTTGTTAAAGCAACTTCTGTGCCAGATGTACCTTCCTGGACATCATGGCACGAATAAGAGTAAGATTACGTGTTGATGACAATCAGAAGTCGAAGAAAGAAATTCTAGAATGTATTTGCTCGAATTCAACTGTTGCTCCGGTGGATGTTTTTCAAACCCACGCTGGAGCAGTACTTCTCCTCTCTTCTGAAGAACAGTTACTTCAACTACTTAAGCAGGACGTCCTGGACAAATTGAAGACTTTTGGTATCCACCCAGTTGCACCTGAAAGCTATCAAGCTCAGCGAACTGTGTTTGTTGCCAGAATTAACAGCTTCATGACAGAGAGCACAGTGCAGGAAATTGTTGATGATTTTAATACTGAGAATTCTGAATTTAAGGGTGTCCAAGCATATAAATTCTCTCAACCTGGCAACAACCATGTAACATTAAAGTTAATAATTGAGACACCTGAAGCAGCCAAACTAGTGTGTCAAAATGGCTTCAAATGTTTTGGCACCAGATGTACACCTGACCAAATCTCTCTTGAACGGTTTGTCAGTGTTACACGACGTTTTAAATGTTACGCATTTGGTCATACCACCAACAAATGCAGTACCCAAGCACTGATTTGCAGCATATGCTCTGGTCAACACTCTTTTAGAGATTGTCATAACAAAACTAAGGCCAAGTGTGTCCTCTGCAATGGAAAACACCATGCTGTTTCTGCTATCTGTCCTGAGAGGAAAAAATGCAGAAAATTCTAGAAGCTAAGAAATTATCCAATTCTAAGACGACCACTCCCCAGGCACCTCCAACAATGTCCCAGACTTCCTTCCCAGCTTTGCCTGGATCTAGTGGGACTCCTTAGGTCTCTTCCACTGGTTCCAATGTTTGGAATTCTGCCCCTCTTGGAGTTCCCCAATCTAACCCTCACCTACAACATACCCAAACGCAGCCACAAGGTTCAGCCTCACCTCCCATGTCTCAGGGGTCCTCAGCCGGGGATATGACGAGAGCGCAACTAACTAATATGATGGCCAAGGACATAGCTGGTGGCGACATTCAACTCTGCTCTAAGATTTTAAATGATTTGTTAATGGCTAATGAGATCACTCCCATTACTATACCAGATAATGTTAAAGTTATTATGGGCCAGCCTTCTCATAACAAGAAGTATGTGCCCTACTCTACTTCTACAAATAAGCCTAATTCATCCGTTGTTCAGGGATCACCCGCCTCGCATACCCAGGTTGTCAACTCCCCTCAACCCGATGAGTCAATACCTGACCCTAACGATGCCCCAGAGATTGGTGCTTACTCTTCCGCTATTGCAGCTGATCCTGTTGAACAGGAACTTTCCCAGGGTAATTCACCTGGTCTACCAAATTTTCCCTTGGAACCTCCACAGTCTCCCATTAACTCTCACGAGCCTCTGCTTCCTGAAACTGGGAATATCACACCTCAGTTTTCTGATGATGACTCTAATGACTCTAATGATTCTGTTAATATTACCAATTATAGTGAGGATGGTGACACTTCTAATACACAAGCAACTACTCAGAACTTCCCTCATCCCCTTGACGAGTCCAGCAGGGATAGTGTGTATACCAAACATGACATTACTTGCGGACGTTCAGACCGCAGTACACGTGCGAAGTGCAAGAAATAATGGGGATTACAATTTTCCAACTTAATGTTCAACATTTCTTTAATAACCGTTACCTCCTTGAAGTTGACCTACATAATTACAATCCTGATGTTATACTCTTGAATGAGACAGCTGCGAGAGTTGATCAACATATTAAATTACGTGGTTACTCTACTGTGGAGAAATCGAGAGGACCCTATAGTGGCGTAGCCATCTTAGTTAAATTAAACTATGCATTTAGAAATATTCATGTTGATGAAGATAACATTCTTGCAATAGAAATGACGACGTCTCATGGCCAACTATTGATAGGAACTGGATATTTTCCCCCGAGACAACCATATATAGAGTCAATTCCTCTACATAGGATATTAAGCAGAAATATTCCAACGATTATAGCGGGAGATTTTAATGCTCATCACCCTGCCCTCTTTAACTGTGGAGTTGGTAATCCACTGGGTGACTTGAAAGGAAAACAACTATTTAATATCATGACAGCCAGAAACTTGTCATTTCAAGGCCCATTCTTTAAATCGCATATTGGTCCTCATCCAGGGACACCAGATAAAGAATTTGATATCATTTACTTAGATTTTAGTAAAGCTTTTGATAGAGTTCCGCACCAAAGACTGTTAAAGAAAGTAGCAGCTCATGGCATTGGGGAAAAAGTGCTCTCGTGGATCGAATCATGGCTCACAGACAGGAAGCAGAGAGTGTCCATAAATGGGGTTAAATCCGAGTGGGGTTCAGTAACAAGTGGCGTTCCACAGGGATCAGTCTTGGGCCCGTTGTTGTTTATAATATATATCAATGATCTTGATGAAGGAATTACTAGTGATATGAGCAAATTCGCCGATGACACAAAGATAGGTAGGATAATTGATTCAAACGTAGATGTTAGGGAACTTCAGGAGGATTTAGACAAACTTTATTCTTGGTCAGAAAAGTAGCAGATGCAGTTCAATGTAGATAAATGCAAGGTTCTGAAGCTTTGGGAGTGTCCATAACCCTAGCACTTATAAGTTAAATAATGTAGAACTTAGCCATACAGATTGCGAAAAGGACTTGGGGGTTATGGTAAGCAGCAACCTTAAACCAAGACAGCAATGCCTGAGCGTACGTAATAAGGCAAATAGATTACTGGGATTTATATCAAGAAGTGTAAGCAACAGAAGTCCAGAGGTCATACTGCAGCTTTATACATCATTAGTAAGGCCTCACCTAGATTATGCAGCTCAATTCTGGTCTCCATATTACAGAATGGATATAAATTCGTTAGAAAACATTCAGCGTAGGATGACTAAATTAATACATAGCATTAGAAATCTTCCTTATGAAGAAAGATTGAAGACTCTTAAGTTACATTCACTTGTTAGACGAAGAATGAGGGGAGACCTGATGGAAGTGTAAGTGGAAGATGGGTATTAATAAAGGGGATATTAACAAGGTCTTGAGGATATCTCTCCAAGAGAGAACCCGCAGTAATGGATTTAAATTGGATAAGTTTAGATTTAGAAAGGACATAGGAAAGAAGGACAGAAGAAAGGAGCCTGGCGCTTATATAGTAACGTCAGGTGTAGCAGACGAGGGCATATTCACTGGTAGGCGGGATTCCCCAGTGGAAGTAGGTCCTTCCCAAAGAGATGGGTTAGTTGTAGTAGTAGTTGTCGTAGTCGTGAAGGTTATGTACATGTCCTCAGAATTAAGATTCCATGATGCTGCAGTGTCTGACAAGTTGTGTACGAATGGTATATAATACCGACAAGATGAGATTAAGACACATGTGCAACATCTGGGTATCTTTACTGTAGACGTTTCGCCATCCAGTGGCTTTATCAATACAAATTCTAGGACATAACTTGAAGACAGTAGAACTATGTACAGAAGATGAGGTAATCAGTCCCTCAACCTAGGAGTAGGTGCGAAGAGCACCATAGTCGTGGAGATTCTGAAGCAGAAGAAAGGAGCCTGGCGCTTATATAGTAACGTCAGGTGTAGCAGACGAAGGCATATTCAAGGCTTGTGCCTTGAGTCTGCAATCTCGGATGAAGAAAGATGGGAAATGAAGACGTGTAAAGGCTTTACACGTCTTCAGTTCCCATCTTTCTTCATCCGAGATTGCAGACTCAAGGCACAAGCTATCCTCAACAAACCGCCCATGGAACAGCCCCCTAAACAGTTCATAGTACTCCCATGTGGCGATGTTGCCACGAATACTCGCCGGGCACTTGCTATGAGTAACATCAACGTTTCCACCATAAACACATCATCTATCAAAGACCTCACTACGAAACGCAGCCCCACACCTCTAACTTCTACAGCAGGCGTCTACACTATCCCCTGTGGGTTCTGTCCCAAGAAATATGTAGGCGAGACAGGCAGAGATCTTGCAGTCCGCCTAAATGAGCATCGAAATACCTCTAACAGAGACGATGTAAGGTACGCCTGTGTCCTCCACAGACACTCCACGGGGCATTTGATGAACTGGAATGAGGCACAACTCGTTCTCACCGAACCAGACCTCAGACGCCGACGGTGCCTAGAAGCCTCACTAATCGCCGTCACCGACACTATAGAACGCAACACTGGAAACTACAAAATTTCAAAAACATTGGCATACATGATACTTAAGCAACACCAACCCAACAACACAGGAGTCACATGATTTCATCGTCTACCCGTCCTCATCATAGGTAGAGGTTGTTTTGATAAGGACCTGCCTCGCATGAGCCAGTAGGTCTTCTACAGTGTTCCTCCATTCTTATGTTCTCATGACATTCCTCAGGTCACGTGCGCCACATCTTACTCTCCGCCTATATATATATAATGTTTTTCTACCTCTGTATGTTAGAAGTGATCAAAGTCCCAGGACCGAAACGTTTTCTAATAAATACGTTATAGTGTTTGCTTACGTGTCTTTCTAAACCAACTTGATAAATTAGACACATGTGCAACTCTTGGGTATCTTTATTGAGGAAACGTTTCGCCACACAGTGGCTTCATCAGTCCATACATAGGAGAAACTTGAAGAACAGGAGGAGAATGAAGTAATCAGTCCCTCAACCTTGAGTCGATGTGTTCAGTCCATCAATCTTGAGTACAATACGGCATATTAGCGGAGAAGCAGCTTATAAACCGTATGGCAGGAGAGGTGCAGCAGTCATAGGTGGTGTCACATTTGTTCAATGTGGAAGTAGGTCGTGCCCTACATTGAACAAATGTGACACCACCTATGACTGCTGCACCTCTCCTGCCATACGGTTTATAAGCTGCTTCTCTGCTCATATGCCGTATTGTACTCAAGATTGATGGACTGAACACATCGACTCAAGGTTGAGGGACTGATTACTTCATTCTCCTCCTGTTCTTCAAGTTTCTCCTATGTATGGACTGATGAAGCCACTGTGTGGCGAAACGTTTCCTCAATAAAGATACCCAAGAGTTGCACATGTGTCTAATTTATCAACATGTCGGTTCTCTGAACCATTCATCTCTAAACCAACTTGTCGGTATTTATTACCAAGGTTTGTGATGAATGGTTTGAAAAATCGACAAGTTGAAGATTGAGACACTTATGCAGCATATGGGAATCTTTATTCAGGAAACGTTTCGCCACACAGTGGCTTCATCAGTCCAATACAAAGAGGAAGGCGTAAGGAGAGGAGGAGAATGAGGTAATCTGATTACCTCATTCTCCTCCTCTCCTTACGCCTTCCTCTTTGTATTGGACTGATGAAGCCACTGTGTGGCGAAACGTTTCCTGAATAAAGATTCCCACATTACCAAGGTTTATACCAATAACTTAGCTCAATCTGTAAATTTTGCTGTTGAGTTCGACTAAAATAACTCATTGCCTTCCTTAGATGTTTTAATTATTAAAGTTAACTATGATTTTAAAATTAAAATTTACAGAAAACCTGCAAATAACTGTTCCTACGTACACTATTATTCTTCACAACAAGACAGAGTTAAACTTTCAGTTTTCTCATCAATGTTTTTGAGAACTTTATGTATTTGTAGTCCAGAGTTCATAAATGAAGAAATCTCCAAAATTTATGAAATAGCTAATGATCTAAAACATCCAACAAACGTAATTGATAAATCTTTTAAAATAGCTAGAAATACTTTTTACAATCGAAAAAGGGACAACCAACCTTATTCAACTTAAAATATGTTGGTTCTCCCTTACCATGAAAACTTGGTTGATATGTCTTCTCTTCTTAAGACTTTTAATATCAAAGCTGTATTTTAGAAATCTTGATACAGTAAAAAAAAAACTTTTGATAAAGAATTCCCTCCAAAATGCTGACGCATTTGTCTATAAGATTCCTCGTAAAATTTGCGATAGACTTTATTACGGTCAAACTGGTGAAAATCTCGAATTAAGATTAAACAACATAAATGTAGCATTAGAATATAATAATAATAATAATAATAATAATAATAATAATAATAATAATAATAATAATAATAATAATAATAATAATTAATAATAATAATAATAATAATAATAATAATAATAATAATAATAATAATAATAATAGCATTGGAACAACCTTCTAATGCTCTATTTATTCATGTGAGAGATTTTAACCATCCAATTGATTTTCAAAAAGTTGAGAAAGTTGTATCAAGCAAGTCCATGGTCGACAGAAATATAATTAAATCTTGATTCACAAAAAGCAGTTTTGACAATAATATGAATATTTACTTTGGTTTATATAAATTAGATTCATGTATTATTAATAAAATTTGGGAAGAATTTAATAATACATTGGACAAATAATAAATCTTAATTCTTGGGTAGAGTACTAGGGTTGAGCAAATATTTTGTTAGTGGGATGTCGTGAAGGACCTGCCTAGTTAGGCCAACAAGCCTGCTGCAGTATTCTTCCTTTCTTATGAGACGGGTGTCGTCGCGCGTCAGATGTTGCTTTGTTGTGGGACGTGATGGTGAGGTGTGGTCTCTACCCTTTATGTGCCTTCCTTTGATGCATATATTTTATAGTTCCTTGATAATGTGAGAAGTCACGAAAGCGCTTGGAATTTCACTATTCTTTCACAGTGATTGTTTAGCATTATATATATATATATATATATATATATATATATATATATATATATATATATATATATATATATATATATATATATATATATATATATATATATATATTATTATATATATATATATATATATATATATATATATATATATATATATATTATATATATATATATATATATATATATATATATATATATATATATGTATTATATATATATATATTATATATATATATATATATATATATATATATATATATATATATATATATATATATATATATATGTGTGTGTGTGTGTGTGTGTGTGTGTGTGTGTGTTAGTAGGTTGGTAAACAGCAACCACCCAGGGAGGTACTACCGTCCTGCCAAGTGAGTGTAAAGCGAGAGCCTGTAATTGTTTTACATGATGGTAGGATTGCTGGTGTCTTTTGTCTGTCTCATAAATATGCAAGATTACAGGTACGTCTTGCTACTTCTACTTACACTTAGGTCACACTACACATACATGTACGCATTTATTTATACATACTCATCTGAGTTTTTTTTTTTTAAATTTATCTTAATAGTTATTGTTCTTATTACTTTTCCTTTTATATCCACAGGAAAGTGGAATAAGAATCTTTGACTCAAGAAATCGTAATGACACGATTGCAAATAAACCATACCCCCGGCCGGGATTGAACCCGCGGTCATAGAGTCTCAAAACTCCAGCCCGTCGCGTTAGCCACTAGACCAGCTAGCCACATAAGATTCATCCAACTAGGTATATTTCTACACCATAGGAAAGTTAGCACAGGCACCTCTGTGACCACAAATGCAAGTTTTTACAGACGAATCTCCAGCTAGCGTGGCCGCTGGCTAGCTGGTCTAGTGGCTAACGCGACGGGCTGGAGTTTTGAGACTCTATGACCGCGGGTTCAATCCCGGCCGGGGGTATGGTTTATAAGAATCTTTCCTCCGTAAGCCATGCGTGTTGCAAAAGTCAACTAAAAGATCGGGAACAATGGGCTAGTAACCTTTTTTCTCGTACAGATTACTAAAGAGAAGAAGAAAATTGTCAAAGTGGGATGTCTGAATGTTCGTGGATGTTGTGCTAATGATAAGAAAGAGATGATTGTGGATGTTATGAATGAGAAGAAGCTGGATGTCCTGGCTTTAAGTAAAACAATGCTGAAGGTGGTGGGAGAGTTTCAGTGGAGAGGAATAAATGGGATTAGGTCAGGGATTTCAAATAGAGTTAGTGCTAAATGAGGAGTAGCAATAATGTTGGTGGATAAGCTATGGCAGGAAGTAGCAGTTGGTTGAGTGATCAGTGAGTTCACACCATATTCTAGGAACACCAAACTTCATGACTCATTTTTCTCCTCTATACCATCCTGTAAAAGAACAAAAGAATTAATTTCTGTTACATATATTTCATTTAAAAAATGTTCCTATTCAAGATCTGACCTTTCATATAACAAATGACTTTCTTACCTTCCAGTGCTTTCTTACAATGTTCACAAGCAACATGAGGCGCCCAGGTCTTGTCTTGGTCCACAACTGACATACCAAAATATGCTTTGTAAGTTTCACACATTTTTTAGATGTTGTTACAGAGAACTTCTTTGCTCTTGTCTTAATGAATTGACCAGATATGTAGCAGAATGCATCTGGAAAATGATTGCAGCCTCTTGATGCCATTTTGCTTCTTCTGATGTGTCTTCTCAGGCAGCCAGAACTGAACTGAATGCTGGTTTGTGAGTCCCTGTTTTTATATTTGCCAAGCAAAACCCTAGACCGTAATAGTTTTATGTCAGTCTTTCTTGAAAGTCTTCCAGAAGTGTCCTGACCACAAAAGCAAAGTTCTGGGATCAATTTTTTTTTAAATTTTGTTCAGTTATAAAGAACTGGGAAATGATGCTTATTTCTCAGGAACATGACAAAAGTGAAATTTTCTCACATAGTGTTATTGAAGTCTCCAACAAAAATTACATAGATATTATTTATTATGAACTTAAGTCTCTATTACAAGCTTCTGTCATGTTCCTGACTGTGGAAAGTCTGTAGATGACTCGGAATTTAATCGCATCATTATGATAAATTTCAGCATAGAAGAGTTACTAACATCACATCATCCTCGTTAATAGTGATTTCATTTTTTTTTATATACTTTTTAAATAAGAAATCTTTATAAACAATTTGTTTCCAAAAAATACCGTTCATATAGAATGTGATATTGGCTTCACATGTAATGTTTTACTGAATACCGGAGACTCAAAATGAACATACCTTCCAATTTCTTTTTGGGAAATTTGTATTACGACAATTTTCTTTTAAGCTTCTATTCAGTTTTTTAGAGGAATGGTGATCCTTAATTGTTTCTAAAAGAATTTTCGGGATGGGGGATCCCCTAACTCATGTTGTTGACTCTTCGCCTCGCCCTTTTTTGTCACCAGGCTTCTTCCTCACTCTTCCTTTACCTGAAACCCTCCATCCCTTCCTTCCCTTGATTTTTATGATTTCAGGGCATTTCCTGAGATATTGACCAGTATATCAAAATTTCAACAGACTCTGTACTGCGAAATTATCACTGAGGACTTAAATGTACTCGAAATCTGACTTACATATGTCCTGTAATATCTCTTCAACCCAGTTATCTAAATAAGTGAAGTTTTAACATTAAAATGGGTTTAACATTATTTTTCTTCTTATTTTCTTAAATTAAGGTGATGTTTTTTTAAAAATATCTTGATTTTTCCTCTCATATTATTTTTTCCCAAAAGTGTCCTCCTCCCCCCCACAACAAATAAATAATATTCAAAAAATCAGTAGTTCTGCGTTTTTAATTTTAAGAAAAATTCAGAAACCCCCCAAAACTAAATTTTGTTCCACACGAATTTTCTTTGGGTTTAACCATTTCATTTCAGTTGATTCAAGCTGGGTTTGTCCCATTCCTTTTTCTTAAAAAGTATAGTCGTTGTTTCGGGGTTTTTGTGAGTTTCTGTCATCGTTTTGGTCACCCTCTCTTGTGTTCGCTCTTTAAAAATCGTTCATCCTTAATTTACTGAGGAAGCACCCTCACCCATTTTTTCTGGATGTGACAAAGAGAGAAATCTTTCCCCCCGAAGGAAAATTGAAATACAAATACTGAAAGGATATCTCCGTGGAGAACATACGCAGACATTAATCAGCTGACTTGATTCATCTTATCGTAAAAACGACGCTACCTTAATTCTTTTACCAATAAGTCCTGCCAGCATTTATTTCCAGCAGAAACCTGCGAGGTCTTATATTATTTTTCTAGTAAACAATCTTCAGTAGTATTATTCCCAAAAGCGTTAGTCTTATATACAGTTGAATCCCACCAAAAGAATCCTAAGAAAAGAATCCTGTGTAAGTCTTTTGTTAGTTTTTTACCAGACGGATAAACAGTGTTATTAATCTGGTGTGTAGACCCCAAATTTTTAACATAAACAACGATGGTTGTGAAAAAAAACATAAAGCAGAGAGAACTTTCACCTGTGACCAAAAATTTTTTCATTCAATGTTCCCCTTTTACAACTGTGTCTTTCTCATTACTTACTGACTTTTTGTCAAATATCTCGAACATAGTGCACACAACATTCAGGGTGTCATATATCTCAGCAACTAGTGCACCCCCAAACCCTTCAGTGTGTAAATATGTTAACATTTATACATACAGTAATAAAAGTATGGTAGACATTAAAACACTCGTATGGCCAGGTTTGGCGCCCCACCAAAATTATTTTTTAGTAGACGAATATCCCAAAATTTACGTTTTTATTTTTTATCACGAAAATTTTTTTTTTGCACTGTGGCGGTGATGTTTTTTTTTTTCTTCATTATAAAAAGGTTGAAAAAATGTATTTAGAAAAGAGAGATTTTTTAATAAAAATTTTAAATTAACAAAATTTTTTTTTTTTAAACGATTTTAAGAATTTTCTTTGTCTTAACCTAAACTCTCAAGTTTGTCATTTAATATTTCATCCCCCAAAAAAATTTCATCAAAATTGTAACCTTAATTCCATTTTTTCAAGAAAAAATTTTAAAATTTTTGGAAAATTTTGAAAGGATTAAGTTGAAATTTGTGACGTAGTTGTAATAAATTTGGAATAAAATTTATGATGGTTTTTTAATGTTTAAAAATTAAAAATAAACTTAAAAAAATGTATTAATTATAATAGAATTTGACTGTTGACCCCACCAGGTAAAATGTATTAAGAATTTTGTCACTGAAAAATGTGAACAAAAAAGTGTGTGTATTTAGGTGAAAGGGAAATTTCGGATAAAGTGGAAAAAATGAAAAACATAAGTTTAAAAATAATTATATAAAGGAAGCTGCCTTCGGTGGATTTATGATTGAAAAAAAAAATATGAGAGTGTTGTAGAGTTAAAATGTATTTAAACTTTTGGGAATGTTTTTTAGTTGTGTTTAAAAAAGTTTAACATGCAAGAAAGAAAGTAAAGATTTTTTCCAAAAAATCTGGGTCTAAAAAAATGTTTTGTGATGTACCTGTGGGCTTAAAGGAGTTTTGATGTCACTGTACACGGTCAAATGACAATATACATCAAAATAAACCCTATGTAGCCAGATGACATGTAAAAAGGCATTACTCAATACTATGTTAAAAACCCGAACACACACACCCTTGTGTGTGTATATATATTTATATATTATATATATTTTTTATAATATAATATTTTTTAAAATTTGATATAGAATATACTTTTATTTTTATAATAATTTTATTTATAATTATATAATTATATAATATTTATATATTTTTTAAAAATTTTAAAAATATTTTTATTATAATGTCGTGCCCCCAAAAATTTTAAAAAAGGCAATTAGCAAAAACTTTTAAAATAAGTCCTTTCTAAAATTTTTCTTATACGTTTAAAGTATATTTTTTTCATTTAAATTTTAAAGTAAAAAAATTTTAATTTTTCCCAAAAAAAAATGAAAACTTACCTAACCTTATAATAACAAGAACAATTTATTTTATCCTAACCCAGCTATATATATTTTAGATTGTTTACAGTAATTTAATACTAAACAAACCCAGTGAAATATATTTTTTTTCGTTAGGTTTCAGAATGTTTTTTGGCGAAATTATTGCATACACAAATTTTCACTTGTCCTATATGGCAAGATGAGCGTTGCTATTTAAGCCAAGATGGCAAGTTCTGCCTATTCGGAAAGGGACATATATATATTATATATATATAATATATATATTATATATATATATATATATATATATATATATATATTATATAAAATATATATTTTATATATATATATTTATATATATATATATATATATATAATATTATTTTAATATATATATTATATATATATATATATATATAATATATATATATATATTATATTATATATATATATATATATAAAAATATATTACACACATATATACATTATGCAGAACAACCACTGTAAAAAAATAGAGAAATTCCAACCGCTTCGTGATTTCTCGTATTATCCAGGAAGAGATAATGTAATAAATTACGAATTTCACTATTTTTTTCACAGTGGTTGTTCTCCAGATTGTAATATCACCTGTTTACTGTCTCACAAACACGCAAGATTTCAGGTACGTCTTGCTACTTCTACTTACACTTAGGTCACACTACACATACATGTACAAGCATATATATACACACCCCGCTGGGTTTTCTTCTATTTTCTTACTAGTTCTTGTTCTTGTTTATTTCCTCTTACCTCCATGGGGAAGTGGAACAGAATTCTTCCTCCGTAAGCCATGCGTGTTGTAAGAGGCGACTAAAATGCCGGGAGCAAGGGGCTAGTAACCCATTCTCCTGTATATATTACTATATGTAAAAGGAGAAATTTTCCTTTTTCCTTTTGGGCCACCCCGCCTCGGTGGGATACGGCCGGTGTGTTGAAAGAAAAGATTTATATATATATATATTATATATATATATATATATATATATATATATATATATATATATATATATATATATATATGTATATATTTTATATATATTATATATATATATATTGTTATATAAAATTATATATTATTTAATATATATATATATATATATATATATATATATATATATATTATATATATATATATACCTCCAATTTCATTTACTAAACACCAGAAACGGAGATATTTATAAATTTCTTACACTCATCCATACACAATAACATATACATGTGATACTCATTCATACATAATAACATGTACACCTGAGATTCATCAACATACATAATAACATGTACACCTGAGATTCATCAACATACATAATAACATGTACACCTGAGATTCATCAACATACATAATAACATGTACACCTGAGATTCATCAACATACAATACAGACTACAGACTATTTGTAGTTCTCACTCTGTTATCACCTTTATTCATCTCATCACTCTGCTGTCCTACCTAAACTTACTTTCATCTCTTTAACCTTTTATCATCTCTCTCATTATTATCAAACCATTGCTATATCCACATTCCTGACCATAATAAATTAATAAAATGGTGAGAAGAATTATGCTAGTGTAATGTTATACAAATGTAATGTTACATCAGCAAGTAGTGTTGGAACCTAAACTTTATAGTCAGTAAATATGTAGGCAGAAACAAAACGTTTACAAATATGTTGAAAACTCTTACTAATTCCCACTATCAAGTTGGATCACTAAAACGTGGGTTGTATATCACAGGTTTACTGGTGCCATGAACCACTCTACTGGTCACAATTTAACATGGAGGTATATATGGGTTGTAAATACCTTCATTATTCAGGAAGATTGGTATCCTGAGAGCGAGGCTGATGGCTGGTGTTGTCAAGGTATCCAGGTCGAGCTCTCTGTATGTCACCATCTTCCTTTTTATGTACGAAAAAGTTGATGCCTCCATTAACCACTAATACTATTTTTTTTCTTTAGTATTCATATCTTTTGCAAGAAAAATGGGATAAAGAAAACATGAGGCAGTGCTATTGGTAGTAAAGTTATTGTTTAAGATTATACTATCGTAGTCGGGATCCAGCTTCCCAGGAGAGATAGTCAATATATTCTTCCTATGTTGGTTAAACTAAATCTTTCTTTACCTGTAGTTCACTATAAAACCCAACCACCTTAATCCTTCACCTGTTGTTGATCTTACACTTTCACCTGTTGTTGTTCTTACATCTTCACATGTTGTTCATCTTACATCTTCACCTGTTGTTGTTCTTACATCTTCACCTGTTGTTGTTCTTACATCTTCACCTGTTGTTGTTCTTACATCTTCACCTGTTGTTGGTCTTACATCATCACCTGTTGTTGTTCATCTTACATCTTCACCTGTTGTTCATCTTACATCCTCACCTGTTGTTCATCTAACATCTTCACCTCTTGTTCATCTAACGTCTTCTCCTGTTGTTCATCTAACATCTTCACCTGTTGTTCAACTAACATCTTCATCTGTTGTTCATCTAACATCTTCACCTGTTGTTCATCCAACATCTTCACCTATTGTTCATCTTACATCTTCACCTGTTGTTCATCTTACATCTTCACCTGTTGTTGTTCTTACATCTTCACCTGTTGTTCATCTTACATCTTCACCTGTTGTTCATCTAACATCTTCACCTGTTGTTCATCTAACATCTTCACCTGTTGTTCATCTTACATATTCACCTGTTGTTCATCTTACATCTTCACCTGTTGTTCATCTTACATCTTCACCTGTTGTTCATCTAACATCTTCACCTGTTGTTCATCTAACATCTTCACCTGTTGTTCATCTTACATCTTCGCCTGTTGTTCATCTTACATCTTCACCTGTTGTTCATCTAACATCTTCGCCTGTTGTTCATCTAACATCTTCACCTGTTGTTCATCTTACATCTTCACCTGTTGTTCATCTTACATCTTCACCTGTTGTTCATCTTACATCTTCACCTGTTGTTCATCTTACATCTTCACCTGTTGCTCATCTAACATCTTCGCCTGTTGTTCATCTTACATCTTCACCTGTTGTTCATCTTACATCTTCACCTGTTGTTCATCTAACATCTTCGCCTGTTGTTCATCTTACATCTTCACGTGTTGTTCATCTTCCATCTTCACCTGTTGCTCATCTAACATCTTCACCTGTTGTTCATCTTACATCTTCACCTGTTGTTCATCTTCCATCTTCACCTGTTGTTCATCTAACATCTTCACCTGTTGTTCATCTTACATCTTCACCTGTTGTTCATCTAACATCTTCACCTGTTGTTCATCTTATATCTTCACCTGTTGTTCATCTTCCATCTTCACCTCTTGTTCATCTTCCATCTTCACCTGTTGTTCATCTTCCATCTTCACCTGTTGTTCATCTTACATCTTCACCTGTTGTTCATCTTGCATCTTCACCTGTTGTTCATCTAACATCTTCACCTGTTGTTCATCTAACATCTTCACCTGTTGTTCATCTAACATCTTCACCTGTTGTTCATCTAACATCTTCACCTGTTGTTCATCTAACATCTTCACCTGTTGTTCATCTTCCATCTTCACCTGTTGTTCATCTTCCATCTTCACCTGTTGTTCATCTTCCATCTTCACCTGTTGTTCATCTTACATCTTCACCTGTTGTTCATCTAACATCTTCACCTGTTGTTCATCTTACATCTTCACCTGTTGTTCATCTAACATCTTCACCTGTTGTTCATCTAACATCTTCACCTGTTGTTCATCTTACATCTTCACCTGTTGTTCATCTTCCATCTTCACCTGTTGTTCATCTTCCATCTTCACCTGTTGTTCATCTTACATCTTCACCTGTTGTTCATCTAACATCTTCACCTGTTGTTCATCTTACATCTTCACCTGTTGTTCATCTAACATCTTCACCTGTTGTTCATCTAACATCTTCACCTGTTGTTCATCTTACATCTTCACCTGTTGTTCATCTAACATCTTCACCTGTTGTTCATCTTACATCTTCACCTGTTGTTCATCTAACATGGTTTAGTTATTAACAATTCTTCGTATTTTACTTTGTACAGTCGTACCAAGTTTTGTTCCACTTTAGACTTTATCAAGCCGTGTTTTACTATGCTTAGAGCTTTATAAAGTCGTGTTGGCTGTGCACTGCTTTTTCAATTAATTTTTCGCTCTATAAGAAGATTTATCATGTCTTGTAATCACTATGTAAGCACTACATAGAGCTTCATCAAGTCTTGTTTAGCTCTGTTATGAGATTTAATTCAGGTATGGCAAAAGCATCGGGAATTTTTGCAATATATTATTCTTCTAATATCATTACTGTATTTAAAATACTTTGGGTTTCAACTCTGATCTGTTTTATTTGGAAAGTATTTTAAAAGGTACAGTTTGGATGTTGGTGGGACTACTACAATATTAAACCAAATATATGTAACTTATTTTTCTCCATAGTTTTTATGCTGGAGCTGGTCCAGGTGGATGAGTTGAACATTTATACAAAGTGGAACGTAATACAGAGGTGAAGCTTCAGCAGGTGGAAAACTAAACCTATATTTTGAACTCTGCCAACATACCAAATCTGACAATTGCTTGTCAGTTGTTTTTCTTCATTGGTTACATAAGCAACAATCATTTCTTACTGTATTTAATACATGCAGTATTGTTGATTTTTTTCTCTATTTTTTTTTGTGTTGTAACACCTGCTGGATTGGCTATAAACAGATCTTAAATTTTATATATTTTTGTTAAATGGATATTTTTCTAGTTATGGATAGTATTTTTTGACAGTGTTACAGGTGCAGAGGCACAAGTTTTCAGGTATAATACAGGAAATATATAGGCGTAAAGAAGCAATAGTCTTGGTGTATGGTAATTGCAAGTTGTATTTTCTTAGTTACACAACAGTGAGAACATTGTATTGATGACGAAGGATAGACACACATGCATCATACTTCTTTTTGTCTATTTTTCCATCGTGTCGATATTTATACCATTTACGTATCTCCACTGATAGTGAAAATTGGTAGAGTATTTGGCACCTCATGCTTCGGTACCTATTACTCTGATCTCATCAGTGAACTGATGCTCCTGGGATGTTCATTTTATGTATTGTGAATACACGTCGTGTTTATCAGTGCCTACTTTAAAAATCAGATTGATGTATATAAGTATGTTGAAATCACACAAGTGTAATACACAGAACATAATAAATTTTACAGAGAACAAAAATGTGATAATATTAAGAGAGTAGCCAAGAACATGTTGATATGAATATGTAAGTTAAGCTTTTGTATCTGTCTTGTGAACTTTAGTTAATTATTGCTACTAACATTTTTTATATTATTTTTCTTAGTCACTCTTTGTGTGTAATTCGGTATTAAATTCAGCACATGTTGAAGTTCTTGATTGTCCTTTTAGTTGTTTCTATGACAGGGTGACAGCAGTAAGACAACAGAGAGAGAGAGAGGTGGGTAGATTGCATTTTCACGGACTGTAAGAAAGCGTTTGACACAGTTCCACACAAGAGATTAGTGCAAAAACTGGAGGACTAAGCAAGGAAAGCGCTACAGTGGATCAGAGAATACCTGTCAGGAAGACAACACCGAGTCATGGTATGTGGTGAGATGTCAGAGTGGGCGCCTGTGACGAGTGGAGTTCCACAGGGGTCAGTCCTGGGACCGGTGCTGTTTCTGGTATTTGTGAACATGACGGAAGGAGTAGACTCCAAAGTGTCCCTGTTTGCAGATGATGTGTAGTTGATGAGAAGAATTCAATCGGACGAGGACCAGGCAGAATTACAAAGGGATCTGGACAGGCTGCAGGCCTGGTCCAGCCAATAGCTCCTGGAGTTCAACCCCACCAAGTTCAATGTCATGAAGATTGGGGAAGGACAAAGAAGACCACAGACAGAGTACAGCCTAGGGGGACGGAAACTACAAACCTCACTCAAGGAAAAAGATCTTGGGGTGAGTATAACACCAGGCACATCTTCTGAGGCGCACATAAGTGTTCGCAACAAAGCAAATAGAATTCTTGGCTTCACATGAAGAAAAATAAATAACAGGAGTTCTCAGGTTATTCTTCAACTCTACATATCATTGGTTAGGTCTCATTTAGATTATGCTGCACAGTTCTGGTCACCATATTACATAACAGACATAAATGTGCTGGGAAACGTATAGAGAAGGATCACAATGTTGATGCTATGAATGTGAAATCTTAATAAGTTAGACACATGTGCAATAGTTGGATATCTTGATTGTTAAAACGTTTCGTCTGTGTTGCAGGCTTCACCAACCAAAAACAGTGAATGTATAGTAGGAAGCAGTAGTGGTGAGGTAAAGATGATGTAATCAGTCCATCAATCCTTGAAAAATAGCTTGAAAGATTTAGTCTCTCAGCCTGGAAGGTGCGAGTTCATAAAGAACCATCACGGCTTTAAGGATGGTAAGTCCTGTCTCTCAAACTGACGAGTTTTACCAGAAGGTAAGAGAAGTGAAGCAGGAGACACAGGGATAACTTACAGTGGACAATCACTCACTGTTTCTTTCCTGTTAACTGCTCCTTTATCCATAGCAGTTTTTTCTCTGTTATTCATGTATCTTGTGCAACACTATATCAAAAGACTTGTGAAATTCCAAAAATGAGCACATCCCTCATCTCTCTGTCTCCTGCCTCACGTCTCTTACTTTCACGTAAAACACACACACACACGCACACACACACACAAACACACACACACACACACACACACACACACACACACACACACACACACACACACACACACACACACACACACACACACACACACGCACACACACACACACACACACACACAAATCCGAAGGATTACATGAGCAACAATTGGGTAAGAGAATGTAACAAAGTGCGATATGAAGTATTGCCTACTTGCATCTTTTAGAGTGAGTGACCACTTGGTGCTGACGTTGTACTACCACTAAATGTGTTGTTATCAAACAAGGAATATGGGAATGAATTCTGATGACCAGAATAAAGAAGATGCAGTTTTTACAGAAATAATGAGTTAAATGGAATGACCAATGAAACCAAAAATAACTTTTCACACGACAATTGCTCAGTAAGATAACTAAGAGATACATCTCTGCACATAAAGAATAAAATAAGAAGGACAAACGGAATACTTGCTTTACGAAATCTAAACTCAGTTAGGCACAAATTTATGACTTTAGGAACCATCGTTATTAACTTTAAACATTAGAGCCGAAAAAAAACTGGAAAGAAAACGTGATCTCAGGATCAGGGTAATCAAAGTCTTCACGACCTTCTTGATGTTTTTAAGGTTTCCTTGTGTAAGTGGTAGAAGTGGTAAGTTTCTTTTATGAAGGGGATCCAGAGCGAGGTTTCCACTCACAGTATTTAATAAATAACCATGGCAGATAGATTAAGAATATGGTACACATCATACACTAGCTAAATTAGGTTCAGAAACTAATACGTTATCCCCAGCGAGAATTGAATTCAGAACATTTGGTTACTAAACCACTTTATTAACTAGGCTGGTTTAAATTTATTATATATATTTATATTGCTTATACTCATTAGCATTGTTCTTCCTATGTGAGGTGTGATGCTCCTGTCTAGTCAGGTAATGTTTTCGGGAATGTCCTGATCATCCTGGGAAACATCAACACCTCAGAGCATCCTGTCAGTGCCTCACCAGATGACAATGACGCTCAGTTGACCTTCACTTTCACTGCTGATGAGCTGGGTTGAATATTTCATCTTTTGAATGTATATATTCTCTTGCAATTTGTGTAATTTGTCTAAAAATTAATGGTGACACCGACAGTATGTAGACAAAGATAGTATGTAAAATTAATGGTGACACCGACAATATGTAGACGAAGACAGTATGTAAAATTAATGGTGACACCCACAATATGTAGACGAAGACACTTATATATATTTCAAGATATTGAGAAAATGCTTCTTAACGAATAATTTCTTCAGTCGTAATACAGAGCCATGTTAATATAATAATGATATACAATAATGATATACAATACCAACAATTAGATGAAGTAGACACATGTGCAACACTTAAATATAACTAAAAATACTCATTTCATTATGAAAATAAATAATGACACGATTGCAAACAAACCATAGCACGGGTGGGGTTTGAACCCGCGATCAGAGAGTCTCAACACTCCAGACCTATGCTAACCTTCCTATGGTGTAGAAATATACCTAGTTGGGTGAATCTTATTGAAACTAGCTGGCCCAGTGGTTAACGCGACGGTCTGGAGTTTTGAGACTCTCTGAGCACGGGTTCAAACCCCACCCGTGGTATGGTCTTTTTTTTTTTACAATGCTGATATTCGACATTCATATCCTCCACATATCTAAGAAAATTTCCATAACAGTCGTCATTTTATCAAAAATACACAATGTTCCAAAATAATACAACTCATCTTGTACTACTGTCTAATCTATCCATTCACTTATAATATCTCTGATTGGGGATCTACTGCAGAAAATCACTTAAAACCCATTGTTACCCAACAGAGATCACTTTTAAAATAATCACCCAATCAGGATCACGACAACACCCCACAGCTTTTCGAAAGTTTTAGTTTACTCAACAGACAAAAAAATCACACCTTCTGTTGTGCATCATATGTATTCAGAACATCTAGAAGGAACTCCATCTCAGTGTTCCAACTCTAAATAACAACCACTACTACTACTACTACCACCACTACCTCTTCCTGCCTATATATAGCCGTCCTTCTCCACTTCTGGTTAGTGTGACTTTGTAAATGGTCCAAGCCGGATCGAAACGTCGCCGTAAGCTCCTCTCTTCTATGTGCGAGTTATTTGTGTATCGTTCCGAACACTGCAACACAACACACACACACAATACAAGAAATAAGTGTCTCTTTCAGATACTTATTTCTTGTATTAATGAGTATGACTCAGCCTATCTAGGAACCCCATGGATATAGAGACCCTATAATTTGAAGCTCTCTTCCTGGAAATGCAAAAAATACCCCCACTAGCTTCACAAATATATTTAAAAATCATCTCCAAAATCTGTCTTAAACCCTTCCTAGATTAATAATTTTATATCCCAGTTAATCAATAGCAACCCTGTTGATCCAGATCATTTAACATTCATACTGTTCTTCTATCACCAATATAGCTGCACATATTGTATAACCAATATAGCTGCAAATGTTGTATCACCAATATAGTTGCATATGTGATACAACCAAAAAATATATTCTACTACTGTACTCTCAACAGAAAATGTTATACGATTTGTTTTATAAAAACTTTATAAGCCATAAATCATAAACCAAATTGTTATACAAAGAGTCAAAGATTACAACCATAACATTCGAGTCAGCTAACCAAATTAAATAATTTAATTTTAAGCTGCCCGAAATGTGGATAACAAGCGGGGTTCTAGTAATAGTTTATACATGTCAATAATACTTCAAATGTATACTGTATTGTACTTTTTGGAAATAAAGTTGTCATTGTCATTGTTATTCATTGTCATTTATTTGTGAAACGTTTCGCCTACACTGATATTAAAACAAGGAACTGTTTTGGATCTGCTGGAAAAACAGAGGATAGTAGGAGCATATTGTATGCGTACTAAAAGACAGAAATACTAACAAAAAACTGTCGTTTTGGGAAAAATTTAAGATTTTTAAATAAGCACGTTCGGGAAGTGAAGATAGTTTCCAGCTGGTGCTGTCTGGCCAGGTGCTGCCTTGGACGCAAGTGCCTGTAGGGATCTAGATTCAGAAATATAAGACAGTGTGCCAGATGGAAACAATGGCCCTGGTACTGAGGAAACAGGTACAGACCTAGACATACAAGACCCAGGAATACAAAATAGCATTTCAGCTGGCAGTGTAAACAATGCGGAAGATGGTGATACATTACTTGTGGTGGTACGGATGCGGGTTTACAGTGCCGAAGACTGGGTAGTCAGAAAGAATTGCATAGTAGGGAACCAGCCTCAAAATATCATCGACAACGAAAATCACAATTGTGGTGATTCTGTACCTGGGGCATCTCTAGGCATCGAATATCGGGAACAACAAATAGGAAATGCAATTCTGACCATTAAAAAAATGCAGCGACCTCATGACAAAAGGAGTGTGTAACTTCTCTTGTTATAACGTGTTTTAATCAATCATGAAAGACAAGCTAAACTAAACTGCGAGGTGCACCCCCATGAAAAAGGACCAGAAGCACAGATCCCACAATCTTGGAAACAAAACCATGGTAATTACAAAACTCAGAATGTTTTTAGTGCCAGGAACAAAAAAACCCTGGTAGGATATAACGAAAATACTTCACCCCCTCGGATCCTTATGAAGGAGGATACGCAGCCAGTGGCCCTCACTCCGAAAACAGATATTAGAGCCAATAAAAAAAATTCCCCAACAAACAGTCAATACAACATTTGTTTTTGAAATATACAGGGTCTAAAGCGGGGTTCCTCAGTGTGGTTCAATATCGACCGCTGGGGTCGATGGGATATCAAGTGGTCGATAAATTGCGGGGGGGTCAAAAGAATCATTGCATTGTTGAAGTGGTTTCAGCCTGGAAATGCAGATTTTTTATGAAATTATATTATTATTATTTTTTATTATTTTTTATTATTATTATTATTTTTTATTAGTAGTAGTAGTAGTAGTGGGTAGTATTTAGTAGTAGTAGTAGTAGTATTTGTAGTCTTAGTTAAAATACTTTTAAATTTTTTCATTTAGTAATTGTTTAGAAGTCAAAGAACAATCTAAACCCTTCATTAAGGGTCGAAAAGCTGAAAAATTTTTGGGGGACCCGTGATCTAGCCCCATCAACCAACAAGAAATTACTTTCATCAGCAGACTCCTCACAGAGTCAAGTGCAGTGTTTGCAGCTCTTGCAGAAACCCCATACGAAGGATCATTTTGACAACGAAATATGGATATTAGAAAGAACAGGCAACAAGGGAGAGCGTGGTTGGCTGTGTTTTCCACAGAGTCCCCTCTTTTACCCCGAACTGAAAAACACCACAAATGATGTAGTTGAAGTTTTGGCAGTAAAGACTGAAAACCAAAATCTTGTCATTATGGTTGTATATAAGCCACCAGATGCAACTTCCCAGTAATTCAAGAAACAGCTTTTGAAAATTGACTACTGTCTGGAAAATCTTCAACCCAGACCCCAAAAATCTTGTTGCTTGGTGATTTCAACTTTAGACGTTTTAAAATGGAAGAAGTGGCAAATAATGTTTTTAACGGAGATAGCCCAGGAGGCAACTTATATGAGAACACACACGAGCTATTAAAATATCTGCAACAGATTCACCTTAGCCAGCAAATAACACGTGGAGCCAATAAGACTGCAAAATTTCGTTGGGGCTTATCTTCACTATTAATGATGACCTGGTACGAAATATAGTAGTATCAAAGACATTGTACTCGGATCACACATAATCGAAGTACGACGTGTATGCGCAGGGTTCTGACCAGCAAAATGAGATCAGTTGCGAGGGTTGCCTTTACCTATTCAACTTCAGTAACAGAAACATACAGTGGGATCAAATCAACAAAGTCCTAACGAACAGCCCGAGAAGATCCGAACCTTTGCCAAAAAAGAATTAACTCTGTGGCACTTGAGGTATGCTCAAGGCACGTTTTCCCCTTAGAAAAAAAAGGAGGTGTAAACTAGGAGAGGACTCTCCCTTACAGGCGAAAGCGATGAATCACAAAGCTGCTCCAAGGGGCTGTCTATCTGAAAAACAGAAAGAGGTGGCTAGAGAAAACTGAAAATATGAACTTAAAACTTAAGGAATCATATAGGAGTCAGGGAAGAGGGATTTTACAGCAGTAAAAGAAACTGAAAGAAATCCAAAATATTCTTTTCTTATGCCAATCTAGAGCAAAAACCATCAGTTAATGGGCCCTTGCTTATATGAGATAGAACAAATATAACAGAAAAGAAATGAGTGAGATACGGAAATCCCCGTATGACTGTGTTTAGGATCCCTTATTCAAATAAGGGTCGACAATCTAAATAAATTTTTGATAACCGATTTTCAAAATTTGGTTAATTCCAGAATTTCTGATACAACCCTAAGACTACAGAACTTCAAAAAAGCAATGAATGACTTGGCCATGCACTCTACCTTTTGTCTAAACTCGTGGAACTCTATATTCATCAAAAACTTCATGAAATCTCTTTTGCATGCCGTAAATATTCTGTGGAGAGGGAGCCTAGACATGGGAGTCATCCCACATTCACTAAAAACAACAGATACAGCCCCACTCCACTCAGTTGATAGTAAAGTAATTGCTAAGAACTGCAGACCGATAACATTAACGTTCCACATAATAAGAAAAATTAAAAGAGTTCTAAAAAGCAAGATCACAAACCACTTGGATAACCAACAGTTGCTCAACCCAGGGCAACACGGGTTTAGAACATGTAGCTCCTGCCTCTCACAACTACTGGACCACTATGACAGTCTTGCGTGTACTGGAAGATAAACAGAATGCAGATGTAGTACATGCAGACTTTGTGAAAGCCTTCATCAAGTGCGATCATAATCTAATAGCACACAAAAGCGTGGTAAATGAATAACAGAAAGAATGGGTAGATGGATCTTTTATTTCTTAACCAACAGAACACAAAGAGTAATAGTAAATTTGAATTAAGTCAGAGGTGGCTACAGTGTTTGTAATTTGTGTTTATTACGATTTCGTGAGTATGAAAAGTCTGTTCAACAGGTACAGAACTCGCTTCCATCCTTTTCCACAACCTTATATCTGACATAGAGATGTAAGCCACAGCTCTGCGTCTTCCTTTGCTGGCGATACCAAAATATGCATTACAGTTTCTCCATGGGACACGAAAATTTCCCCCAACCCGGGAAATTAGAAAGTCTTCAGAAAACAATTATGTTGGTTCCGTGGGGGAATTTAAATTTCCCCCGATATGGAAAACCCGAGGAAAAAAAAAGGGGAAATTGGAGTAAAAAGAAACAGTAATCACAAAATTAGAGCGAGCAACTAATCGTGAAGGATTTCGGGAGTGAAAAAGTCAGAGGGTTTTATGATCACAACAAACTATGATCATTTTTCTATAAATCACTGTTAGGCAAGGGACAGGGGTTTATGAGAACTTAAAAATGGGGTAAAAACCCGTATGTTGTTTTCCCAAACCCACTTGTTTCTTACCCGGTATTTTTATATATTTTATATATATATATATTTTCCCCTATTATATATATATATATATTTATATATAATATATATATATATTTATATCACCCCTTTGGGGAATTTGCTGACGGGAAAAGGATGCATCAAAATTTAAAGCTTGAAAAATTCTAGAGGGATCCTTTCAAATCTTCACAGGGAAAATCTTTTTCCCACGAAGCAAAAGACTCGGCAGCCTGTGCAGGATAAAGAAAAGTAACAGTAAATGTCAGAGGCCAAGGGCTGTTCAACGGCCCTGGCTATCCCCAGAGAGGGAAAACCCGGGCAGTTCCTGAAGTCAGTTTTTTGACCAGCCGGGGCCCGGGGTGTGGTTCGTTCGTTTGGGTTTCGTGCGGCCAGCAGTAACAGCCCGGGATCCCCGTCTTGCCCACTGCGAGGTTGTTATGGACCCGGGAGCGGGGGCGTTTACCCCCGGAACACCCACCAAAGGGAGTTCCAAAGGGATAAAAGGGATAAAAGTTTGATTTTCTCAAATTTTTAACTGGGGTTGTTATTTTTGTCATGACAACTACAAAAAAAAACAATTAATTTGGCTTATTTGTTTTGGGGTATAAAACAGTTTATTTGTATATTGATATACAGTTTTTATTATATTTCCGAATACTCCGTGTTTGTGGCCTTTAGTTTAAACCCCCATAAACCTTGGTGTTTTTATAAATAATTTATATGTCTTTCGTCTTCCCACATTTTTCAGATTTTTTTCCTCTTTTTCCAAAACCTTTCCCCCCTTTTACTTTTCACTTCCAATATGTCCTAAAAACTTTATTTTTAAAAAGCTTTACCCCCTTTTTTTGTTAACCCAACGGACAACCTATATCAAAAGGGGTTTATTTTCTTTTAAAAACTGTTTAAAACCCCCGGGAAAAAGTTGGGGAAGTGGTGGTTTTTTTTTTGGCCACCCTCCTTGGGGGAAGGGGGTTGTAAAAAAAAATTTAAAACCTGCTGGCGAAGCCTATATGAAAACGGTTTGATGAAGGTAAAACTTTAAAATTTTCTTCCATTTTCCCCTTCTTAAGGAGTTTTGTAAATTTACTAAGGAATTGGAAGGAGGAACAATATTGGGCGAATTTAGTTCTTAAAATTTGTCTGGGTGGGCGCCCCTCCCTTTTAAAAAGTGGGGGGAAATGGGGACTTCGGCTTAATTCAAGAAGGGGCCGTAAATTTAAAGATCAACCCCTTCCCTCGGACCCCCCTTTTGGGGAAACCCCCATGTTTCCCCACTCACCAAAAAAGTTTAAGGAATTTCAACCGGGGGGGTCCGTAATTTAGTGGGGGTTTGGTATTAAAGGGGGGTTTTTTAAGTTCTTTGGCCCCCCACCCCAAAAAGGTTTTCCCCCCAATTCAAGATTTAAGGGGCCGGTTGGGGGGTTTTATTAATCTTCCATTTTAGAAGAAAATAAAAGAAAATTTTAATGGGTTGGCCCCTTTTTGAGTTTTTCTTACTTTAATAATTTTCACTAGATAAAAAAAGGAAAACTTTTGGGGTTGTTTTTTTGTTCTGGAAAATTTGTTAGTTTTTAAATAAAGATTTTTCAAAATTTTTTTTTTGGTTTAATTTGTAGAAAAATTTTGGGTTTTTTACTTAATTTTGTTTTCTCAAAATTTTTTTTAAAATAGTAGCTTTTTTAATTTTTTCCCTCAAAATAATTTGTTTAAGTGGCTTTTAAGTTTTTTTTGGAATCGAAAAAAGTCTTCTTTTTCCCCTTGGGTGGGGTTGCAAGGGTTTAAGGGTTGTCTTCCCCCCCAAAAACCCATTTGGTGGGTTTATTTTTACATTTGGCCCTTTTACTTTAGAAGTTTTATTTTTTTCCCCATTTCTTTATTTGGACAACTTTCCAAACCAAAGGCCTGCCTAACCCCTGGGTTTACGGAATTTTTTCCGGGTGGTCAAAAAGGGATTTTCAAGTCTACAACTTTTCCGGGGAAAATTTAACCACCCCAAATTTTTTGCTTTACCCTGGACCTTTTGAAGGCTTTGGGAAAACCCCCTTTGTATCTAAAAACCCCTTTGGGGCTGCATTTTTAATTTGTCTCTTATGTAGCGCCCTGTTTTTCAGGGGGAAAGTGATTCCTCCCTTTTTTTTTCATGGATTTTTGTTCAAAAAAGTATCATTTTCCCCCTTTTCAAAGTTTATTTTTTTCTCTCCTCACTAAAAAAAATAAAGGTTTTCAATTTTCCAAAATTTGGGGGTTAGTACTTTTGGCGGGGGTCTTTGAACTTCTGGTTTGTTCCAAAAGAAGGGACTTGGTTTTTAATTTTCCCATAAAAAAAGGTTTGAAAATAATTTGGGGCCTGTTTAATTTCCCTTAACCACCATTTTTTCGCAAAGGGAAATATTGTTGTTGGTCTTCGGGCAATTATTATACTCCTCCTTTCATTTTTTTGAATTTATTTAAATTTTGGGGTTAACCCTGTCTTTTAAATTTCTGTTTCCCTTAATTTACTAATTTTTCTTTTTAACTTATTTGGGGGTTTAAAATTGGGGTTTACCCTTGGGAGTTGTCAGGTCCGTGGGGGGAAGGTTAACCCTTATCCCGGAATTTTTTTCTAATCTTTTTTTTAAGGGGATAAATAAATGGGAGGAGGATTTTTAAAACCCCAAGGGCAGATTTTTTTGTTTTTTCCTTTTTTTGGAAAAATTTTAAACTCACACCTGAATTTTCTCCCATTTTTTTTTTTTTTTAAAGGCCCCTTTAAGGTTTTGCTCTTGATAAAAACCCGGGGAAATTTGTCAACCCCCTTCCCCCAGCCGTACCCCATGCATTTTCCTTTTCAAAAACCCTTAATTTTTTTTTAAAACTTATATTGAACCCCCTTTTTCTTTTTTAGAAATTTACCTTTTTTTTTCCCTCTTATATTTATTTATCCATTTTTTTTTTTTAAAGCCCATTTTTTTCTTTTTTGGGGCCTTTCAAGGGTTTGGACCCCGGGGGACTGGTTATCTAAAAGAAACGATTTTTTTTTGATAAAGGGTTTAATTTACCACCTTCCTGAAAAAATTTCCCGGGGGGCCTTTATAATTTGATTTTTTTTACCAGATCATTTTTTTAATTTGGGTTTTAACCCACGATTTTATGGGAAATTTTACCTACGATTTAAATTTTTAAGCAAAATTTATTTGCCGGTTAAAAATTTTTTAAACCTTTTTACCCTTTTTTTTTTAAAAAAATTAAAACCAAAAAAAGGGAATTCAAAATCTTTTTCTTGGAAATTCCCAATAATGACAATTATTATTTTAATTTTTTTTAAAATTTTTTTACCAAGGCTCATTATTTTTCATCTTCAAATTTCTTTCCCCCCGGGCAACATTTTCAAAATTTAAATTTTTTAAACTTAAACTTCTGAACCCTGTCGGAATTTTTTAACATTTATTTCCCCCTTTTTTATTTTTCCTTTTTTTTACCTAGTTTTCTTTAAATTTGTTTAAAAAAAATTTAGGGCCCACTACCTATAAACCCGCTTTTTGGCCTTTTTCTCCCTTAAATTTTCGATTTTCCATTCTGCTTTTTAAATTGGCCTTAATTTTAAAGAGGACCAAATTTTATTTAAATTTAAAAAAAACAACAACAAATTTTATTGCTTTAAAAAATTGCACTGTTTTTTTTATTTATGTAAAGAAAACTTAAAATTTTTTCCCCGCTTCGAGTGCTCTTTATTTTTAAAATTCAGGTTTTTTTCATGGGGATTAAAAAATCTTTATTTAAAAAAAATTTTAATTTTTG
Organism: Cherax quadricarinatus; assembly: GCF_026875155.1. NCBI lineage: Eukaryota > Metazoa > Arthropoda > Malacostraca > Decapoda > Parastacidae > Cherax > Cherax quadricarinatus. Next base: position 3,163,053 of record NC_069472.1, on the reverse strand, counting down.
GATCTAAAAATTTTACCTAAATTTTAGTAATGAAAATTTTCCTTTAAACCCTATAGGTTTTTTTTTTTTTTAAAAACAACAAACATATTTATAAATTGTGGTTTTTTTCCCCCCTTCATGTTTTTTTTGGTTAATTTTTAAAAAAACCCTGTTTTTTATTCTAAAAAAAAAAAAAAAAAAAAAAATTTAAACCTTTTTTTTAAAAAAAAAAAAAAAAAAAAAAACCCCAAAAACCCAAAAAAAAAAAAAAAAAAAAAAAAAAAAAAAAAAAAAAAAAAAAAAAAAAAAAAAAAAAAACCAAAAAAAAACAAAAAAAACAAAAAAAAACAAAAATTTAAATAAAAAAAAAAAAATCGGGACAGCTGTATCTACAAAAATTACCTGTAACAAATGTAATAAGTTTTTTACGGTCCAGATTTGAAAAACCTTTGATCAAAATCTGGGTTTCAGAAATTGGGAAGCAAATCGAAAATTTAACACCCGTCCTTGCTACATCAATCCCCGTCAGAAGTCATGGACTAAAAAGTTTTCTTTGCTATAATGGACAGTCACATTCAAAAAAATAAAAATTATAAGAAAATTTATAATTAATAAAAGAGCAAAATTGCTTCTTTTGTCAACTTAAAATACGTCATCCAGAAAGATTCGAGAAGGTTTGGTAGTGCGGGGAAAAATTTTTCACAAAAAAATAGAAAGAAGGAACACTGCAACGCCTACGCCCCACGCGGAGCAGGTCCATTTTCCCCCCCCCGGATTAGCCCAATGACCCCCCCCGGATTACCCCAATGCCCCACCCGTCTGGTATCCCAATCAGGTGGAGCACTTTACAGCCCAGCAGCAAAGTAGTCAGGTCCAACTCACCCCCACCCACCCCACTCATGTTTTTATCAAAACCTTTTTAAAATACACAAACGTTTGCCTCATATAAATTATTTTACTGTCCCTTGGTAAAATGAATTTCTTTAGATTTTGATTTGATCAAATAACCGGCTTTTCGTGATTTTTCCGATTATCCTTTTTCTTTTTCCAAACCCATGTTGGGTTGTAATCCCAAAGTGTTGCAATCACCATGTTGCAATCTGCTGCAAATGGCGAAACGTTGTCCATAAAATGTCCATTAATTTGCATTGTGTCCTTTTTTTTTACTATTGTCGGAAAATTACAACCATTACAATAAACTTCCTATAAAACTATCGAGTTTAGAAAACCCCAAAACTTGTTTTTTTTGGCTTTTCTAGTGTGCTTCAAGAGCGGGGAAATTAAAATTATGCTTTTTTTAATCGGAATGTTGGGTACAATGATTGACGCTCCCCACCCCGGTGGGTGACTAAAGAATGAATGGTTAGAGATAATTCGACTCCTGGTCCGCCCTGATTAATTATGATTTTGGGACAAATTTGGTTCCAATGGTTTATTTTTTGTCCAATGATAAAGAGAGAAAAGGGAGTACATGAACTTGTAAACGCTCCCTCGTATGAGGGTGTATTTTTAATCAACTTCTTTTTCACTGTCCAGTGTTCTTGAAGAAAATATGTAAAGTGAAAGTTTTAAAATGCATCAGCAGGTGACCTTTTCTTTGCGGTTTTTAAAAACCGTAATTTTTTTACGGGGTCTTTTCTTTACGTTCGTGTATCGTGTTTAGAATAGGTTTTTTTTAAAAAAATCTTGGGATATCTCTTTTTGTGGCTATTTTTTAAAATGTTTTATTTTTCATTTTTCTAAAGACTCCGGACTGTAGGTACACAGTTCTTCAAGAAATTTAAGGAAAAACCCCTTTAACCTGATCATGATTGGAAAAAATATGAATGTTGACGACACATGGTGTTTCCCTGTAAAATTGTAATTAAATCTTCTGTTAACACGAGGGGTTTAAAAAACATCTGGGAAAGGTAGAGGGGTTTCTCTTCGTGTTCTGTTGAAAACTTTAGAAGGTATAGACCATGGTCTGGTAGGAACTCTTCAATATTGGCTCTAGTCGAAAAGAAAAGAATTTTCTCGTTTCATTTTGAATCCCTCCTTTTTTTAGAAAAATTCACAAACTTTGTAATAAAAAACCAGCCCCAAAAAATAAAAAATTTTTTTTATTTTTTTATTATTATTTTTTTATTATTTTGTAAAAAATTTTTTTTTATTATTTTTAAAAGTTCACTGAGGCATACACAGTGTGAGTCTTCACAAAGAGATGTACACAGTGTGAGCTTCACTAAGAGATGTACCAGTGGAGTTTCACAAGAGATGTACCGTGTGGTTTCATAAGAGATGTACACAGTGTGAGTCTTCAAAGGGGTGTAACAGTGTGAGTTTCACTGAGAGGTGTAAACAGTGTGAGTCTTCACAAAGAGGTGTACACAGTGTGAGTCTTCAAAAGGTGTAACAGTGTAATCTTCACTAAGGGGTGTACACGTGTGAGTCTTCACTAAAGGTGTACACAGTGGAGTTTCCTGAGGGTGTACCGTGGAGTTTCATAAGGGTGTAACAGTGGATTTCCTAAGAGATGAAAACCGTGAAAGTCTTCACTAAGAGGTGTACACAGTGTGAGTTTTCACAAGAGGTGTAACGGGGTCTTCACTAAGGGTGTACACAGTGGAGTCTTCACTAAGGATGTACCAGTGTGAGTCTTCCTAGGGGTGTACACAGGTGAGTCTTCACTGGGGGTACACAGGTGGTCTTACTTGGGTGTACCAGTGGAGTCTTCACAAAGGATGTACAAGTGTAAGTTTACAAAGAGGTGTACAAGTGTAGTCTTCACTAAGAGGTGTACACAGTGTGACTTCATAAGAGGTGTACACAGTTTGAGTTTCACTAAGGATTTTCACAGTGTGAGTCTTCATAAGGGTTTGTACACGTGTGAGTTTCACGGAGGTGTCACAGTGTGAGTCTTCAAGGGGTGTAAAAAGTGGGGAGTCTTCATAAGGATGTACACAGTGTAAGTCTTCACTAAGAGGTGTACACAGGTGAGTTTTCGCTAAGAGGTGTACACAGTGTGAGTCTTCAAAGGGTGTACACGTGTGAGTTTCATAAGAGATGTAACAGTGTGAGTCTTCCAAAGGGTGTACACAGTGTGGTCTTCACTAAGAGATTTAACAGTGGAGTCTTCATAAGAGGTGTAACAGTGTGAGTCTTCAAAAGGATTACACAGTGGGTTTCACAAAGGGGTGTACACATGTGAGTCTTCACTGAGAGGTGTACACAGTGTGAGTTTTCATAAGAGATTAACAGTGTGGGTCTTCACTAAAGGGGTTGTACCGTGTGAGTTTTCACTAAAAAGTACACAGTTGGTTTCATAAGAGGTGTCACAGTGTGAGTTTCCCATAAGGGGTAAAAAGTGTAGTCTTCACTAAGAGATGTCACGTGTGAGTTTTCACTAAGAGGTGTACACAGTGTGAGTATCAAAAAGAGTGTACACGTGTGAGTTTCAAAGGGTGTACACAGTGGGTTTCACAAAGGGGTAACCAGGGGTTTTCATAAGAGTGTACACGTGTGGTCTTCACAAAGGGTGAAAACCCAGTGGAGTTTTTTCCTAAGAGGTGTACACAGTGTGAGTTTCACTAAGAGTGTACCCCAGTGTGAGTCTTCCTAGAGATGTACCGTGTGAGTCTTCACTAAGAGGTTACACGTGTGAGTCATCCTAAGAGTGACACAGTGTAGTTTTCCTAGGGTGTCCAGTGTGGTTACTAAGAGGTTAACAGTGTGAGTTTCCTAAGAGATGTACACATGTGAGTCTTATAAGGGTGTACGGGAGTTTCACAAAGAGGGTAACAGTGTGAGTCTTCATAAGGATGTACACGTTGAGTCTTCACTGAGAGGGTACACAGTGTGGTCTTCACTAAGGTGTAACGTGTGAGTTTTCACTGAGGGGTGTACACAGTGTGAGTCTTCACTAAGAGGTGTAACAGTTGGGGTATCATAAGAGATGTAACAGTGTGGTTTCCTAAGGGGTGTCACAGTGTGAGTTTCACTAAGAGGTGTACACAGTGGAGTCTCACAAAGGATGACCGTGTGGTCTTAATGAGAGGTGTACACATGTAGCTTCACTAGGGGTTTTGTACCAGTGTGTTTCATCCTAAGAGTGACACAGTGTGGTCTTACAAAGGGTGTACACGTGTGAGTCTTCCAAAGGGTGTACACAGTGTGGGGTTTCCTAAGAGAGGTACACGTGTGGTTTCACTGGAGGTGTAACAGTGGAGTTTTATAAGAGGTGTACACAGTTGAGCTTACTAATAGGTGTACACAGTGTGATTCTTACAAAGAGGTGTAACAGTGTGAGTCTTCACTGAGAGGTGTAACAGGGGGGTCTTAAATAAGGGTGACACGTGGGGTTTTCACTGAGAGGTGTACACGGGGTCTTCACAAAGAGTGTACACAGTGGAGTTTCAGGGAGGTGTAACGTGTGGGTCTTCACAAAGAGGTGTACCGTGTGGTCTTCATGGGGTGTAACAGTGTGAGTTTTTAAAAGAGTTTACCAGTGTGAGTCTTATGAGGGTGTACACAGTGTGAGTCTTCACTAAGAGGTGTAAAAGTGTGGTCTCATAAGAGGTTTTAACAGTGTGGTTTCATAAGAGGGTACCAGTGTGGTCTTCACTAAGGGTGTACAAGTGTGATCTCACAAAAGAGATGTACCGTGTGGTTTTCCCTGAGGGTGTACACGGTGAGTCTTCACTAAGAGGTGTACACAGTGGAGTCTTCATAAGAGGTGTACACGTGTGGGTCTTCACTGAGGGTGTACACAGTGTGAGTCTTCATAAGAGGTGTACACAGTGTGAGTCTTCATAGGGTGTACACAGTGTGAGTCTTCACAATAGGTGTAACAGTGTGAGTTTCATGGGGTGTACACGTGTGGCTTTTTGAGGGTGTAATGTGTGGTTTTCACTAAGAGGTGTAAAGGTGGTTTTTTCCAAAAGGGTGTAACAGTGTGAGTATCCAAGAGGTGTACACAGTGTGGTTTCATGAGGTGTACCAGTGTGAGTTTTTCACTAAGGGGGTAACGTTGAGTTTACTAAGAGATGTCCAGTGTGATTTTTCACAAAGAGGTGAAACACATGGAGTCTTCACAAAAGAGATTTACACAGTGTGGTCTTCACTAAGAGGTGTAACAGTGTGAGTCTTCACAAAGAGATGTACACAGTGTGAGTCTTCATAAGAGGGTACACAGTGTGAGTCTTCACAAAGAGGTGTAACAGTGTGAGTCTTAATAAGAGGTGTACACGTGTGAGTTTTCCTAAGAGGTGTTTTTTTTTTTTTTTTTTTTTTTTACAAGTGGAGTTTTACTAAGGGGTGTACACAGTGGAGTCTAACAAAGAGTGTACACAGTGTGAGTCTAATAGAGTGTACACAGTGTGAGTTCACTAAGAGGTGTACACTTGTGAGTTTCATAGAGTTGTACACAGTGTGAGTTTCACAAAGGGGTGTACACAGTGTGGTCCATAAGAGGTGTACACAGGGGGGCCCTGGGTAAAATTTCCACTAAGAGTGTACAAGTGGAGTCTTCATAAGGGGTGTACAAGTGTGAGTCTTCACTAAAGGTGTCACAGTGTGGTTTCCTAAGGGGTGTACACAGTGTGAGTCTTCACTAAGAGTGTAACAGTGTGAGTTTTCCCAAAAGAGGTTTTCCAGTGTGAGTCTTCATAAGAGGGAAACCAGGTGGTCTTCACAAAGAGGTGTACACAGGGATCCCCCTTGAGTCTTCACAAAGAGGTGTAACTTTGGAGTTTCCTAGGGGTGTACACAGTGTGAGTCTTCCAAAGAGATGTAACAGTGTGAGTTTCATAAGAGGTGTCACAAATGTTTTAAGAAAACAAAGTATCGGTGTTGTTCATAAACAGTGTACAGTGTTGGTTTACATGAGTACACTGTACACGAAACCATCCCCCGGGTGTACTGTCATGGTCCTCTCAAAAGGGTTACATAAAAGGGTAACATCAAAGGGGACATCAAAAGTAACTAAAAAGGTTAACATCAAGGGTAACATCAAAGGGTAACATCAAAGGGTAACATCAAGGGTAATTTTTAAATGCATTCCAAGGGGTTCACAAGGGAAAATTTAAATGGCATTCCCAAAGGGAACATAAAAAACCAAATATCAAAGCCGTTCAAAGGGTAACATCAAAGCCCTGTATAAAGGGTAACATAAAAGAAAAAAAGGGCCTGCGCGGCCCTACGGGCCCCATGCGAGACAGGGTCCAATTCTCCAACGGCTTAAGCAATGCCTTAAACCCTAGTCGGGAAACTGAACTGGCACAAGCTGTCAGGTAAAACTCCACCCACCCCCTCATCATATATTTTTCCAAAAGATTTTTTAAAAATCACAACCCTCTTAGCTTCTTTTTCGGTATCGGGGGTTTGATCCCCTTCCAAACTTGTTGTGATTTTGGTTGAAAAAAACCCCAAGTGAAATTTAACTTTGAAACTTTGGGAATCTTTAAGGGGGGGAAAAAGTTTCGCCACACAAGGCTTCATCAGTTTGAGATAATCGTCCTCAGCCCGGAGTCGATGTGTTTAGTCCTCAATTTTAGAAAGTACAGCATGGGGCCCTAGCGTGGCTTATTACTGTAGTCAGGTGGGCGAAGCAGGAGGGGCGGAGCCTGTGGAAACCCTCCATAGCCTAAAGTAGGTCTATTGGGGTTTGATACAAAAAATTCTTCAAAACTTGTCCAACCCTTTGGACGAAAAACTTGCTGTGGATGGTTTTTACTAGGTCCCCCCTCCCCCTGTTTCGCTGGGACTTTATTGCCGAAATGTTTTTTTGCAACAGTTTTTCGAATTAATTTCGATCGAATTCGAGAACGAATCAAATCCAAAACGGGTTCAAATTTTCAAATCATGTTCCGGAAGGGGCTAAATTGCAGGGGAAAAATTGGGTGTTTTGTTTTCTACGACCAAAGTTTCTGAATTAATTGCCAGTATCTTGGAATGGCTTAAATGTTCCAAAAATTCAGTGGCGGGGGATCAAGAGCTCGAAGTCTACCAAAAAATTTTACGAAGGAAAGAGTGAAAAAGAAATGTGTCGGTCCCGATCTGACCCTTTTTGTGTAAAATAGCAAAATTTTTATTCTTTTAAAAAACATTTTTAATTTTTAGAATACCCCTTTTGAACGACTCCAATATTTAAAATCTGGTGATGTTAGTGCCAGGAAGAAGTCTCTGGGACTAATTTGATGTTGCAAAAAATAAAAAAAAAATTTCACAAAAAACCGCACATAAAAGACAAAGCTTCGACGACGTTTCGGTCCCACTTGGGGCCGAAAAAGGTCCAAGCGGACCGAAACGTCGTTAAGTTTGTCTTTTATGGCGGGTTATTTTGTGATCGTTCCCGTCACGGTATTGTGCCTTTTTGTTAAAATAAAAAATAAGTTTTGGAATCGTTGTAATCCACGCCGTAATGGAGAAGTCATCTGATGGGTTTTAAATTTACCCAATTGTAATTTCCCCTAAACAAGATCCGCGCTACTTTCCCGTAACAAGATCACGCTGCTACTTTCCCCAACAAAGAGTCACGCTGCTACTTTCCCCTACCAAGACTACGCTGTACTTTCCCCTACACAAGACTCACGCTCTATTTCCCGTAAACCCAAAACTCACGCTGTATTTCCCTTCACAAGACTCACGTGCTATTTTCCCCTAACAAGACTCACACGTACTTTCCCGTACACAAGCTACACACAACAACAAAAATTTTCAACCGGGGCTCACAGGTAAGGCCAAGGGGGCGAGGAGCAAGGGAACAGGGGGAAAAAATAGCGGTGAGAGGGAAGTCTTGAGTCGAAGAGAGAAGGTCAGGACTAGCCCAATGCTAAACTGGGGAAAAACTGTGAAAACGAGTAGAAGGCAACAGGAACTTGCGGGGCTGATGCGCTTTCTGGTGAAAGATAGCGCGACTTGATGGGGATAGGTGGCTGAGGGACAAGGGGGGAGCTCATCGTTGATTGGTCAGTTCATAGAGGGTTTTGGGGGTTATTTGGGGCTGTGGCGTTGTTTTGGGTGTATTGATTTTAGAAATTTAGTTCCCTTTTCAAGACGTTTAAATGTTGTTAGGGATGATATTTAGACGTAAAATAAAAGGAACCCAAATGTTTGCAAGTGTGATAGGGGAATCTTGGTCGTTGTTCAGGTGCTTTGAACAGAGAAAATTCAATTGTCAGTAGCCGTGGAAGAAGAAACGATGTAAACTTGATTTTTTTTGGATGAGGGAAGAATGGAGTTTTCGAAAGCTTTAGGATAATCTTAAGGTAATTTTCTGTGGTGTAGAAGTTTTTTCTATACCTGCAGAGTTTTTCAGCATCTTATATGTCGGGTGTAAGATGATGTTGTTGGTGCTGGTTTTTCTTTTTGTTAAGTGTTTGAAGGTGGAGTGAAAAATTCGTTGTCAAATTCAGTAGCGAAAAAGGAAGATGTTTTGGTGGCAAAGCTTTGATTGGTGGGTTTTTAAAAGAGGAGTGGGGCGGTAGAGGCTTCTCATTGGGTTGTTGGAGTAATAAAATAGTTTTGGGAGAGACGGAGGGGTTCTGAAGAAGCAGTGTGGGACTAAGTTTTTGTAAAATTTAAAAATATCGGTGATGGGGGAGAGGCTGGGAAAACAAACGATGGATTTGTTCAAAGGGGAAAGCTCGTTGATGGTGGTGTTGAAAGGGGCCGGGATGCCATGTTCTGTATTGGGATATGCAGCAGTAAGGTCTTTATGTCACATGCTGGGGGGAGTGCGGTGGTGGTGGAGGCGGGTTTAGTGGGGGCTTGAAAGGAGTTGTGTTGTGTCTGTCTGCAACTTTGCAAAATTGGGCATAGGTGGGGGGGCTTTGATGAGACTTCTTTTGGCTGTATCTTGAGTCTTCTTTATAATGTCCTTTTGTAGGACATTTGCTGCAAAAGTGATCGAATTTTTTCATTTTAAACAAGTTGGGGGAGATGGGGCAAACGGCGGACGGAACTGAAAGTGGGACCTTCCTACCACAGTAGTACAGAAATTTTTTATCTTTTCTGGGAATGCTTTTGGGTTTGCAATAAAAATAACAGTTCCCAAAAGTAGTAGTTTAAATGTGTTACAGCAAAATGCTTCGTTCACGCAGTGGCAGCATGTTTACACGGTGATGGGGACCTTGAGATGGATGACCTTGGGGATTTTGGTAATGCTGTCGACGGCCCAAGTTTTTGAGTTTCAGTAGATGACTTGAGTTTAGCAATTGGTAGAGAAGTGGGTCTTGTCAAGTTTTTAGGAAAAAAATTTCTTGTTCTTATAGCAGGGGAGGACATAATAATCCTTGGCAGTAAAAGTAGTAGTGGCTACAGGAGGATTCTTCTCTGCTTCAGCTTCTCGGACACACAAAAATGAAAGTTTCCCTTAGTGACAATTTAAATAGCGTTGAATTTCCTCTTTATCCCCCCTGAACGACGGTTGCAAAAGAAGCTTCGTTGAAACATAACGTGCAGCTGTTTTGGGTAGTCTTTACACGTTTGCTGATCATCGTGCATGTCAAAGGGAGAAGCGAGGATGGTTATATTATATTTTTATTTAATTATTTATTATATATATATTATATATAATTATTATTTATATATAATTTTTTATATATATATATATTTTATAATTTATATTAAAGATGGAAAAGTAATAAAAATGCGTGGTTGCAAATTGAAAAAATTGAAAAATTAAAAACCCGAATATTTTGTGTTTCACCATTTCATGCCTATTTTACAATACATCCTTTTTTACTAAAATCACCCCATACTACAATACACCCCTTTACTACAAAACACCCATCACCAATACACCCCATCACTACAATACCCCCCTCATAAATACACCCCCTCATCAATACACCCCCTATACAATAAACCCATATTACAATATATCCTCATCCACAAAACTCTCTTCCCACAATACACCCCTGTCCTGCAATACCCGCTATCCTGAATACACCCCCATAACCACAATACACCGCTATATCAAAATTTACTATCATAAAATTACCCCATCACACATACATCCCCATCACACACTGAAGAATACTGCCTCACCCCATTTACCCCTTCATTTACTACCTTAAAAACGCACTACCATCATTACATGTACAAACCTTTTTACATTTTAAAACACTATCCAAACGTGTACCCCTGCACTATAAATTTTAAAATTCAAAACCTTTCTACCTATAACCCCCACACCACACTAAACTCACACCAATAAAATTACTCTCTTCCCCACAATACTACATTTTCACTTTACAAGTCATTTTCATGCACAAAACCTGTCCAAACACTTAAAATTTTTCACTTCATCTTTACCCCATAACTGGTTTTCCTTCTAAACTATAAATTATCCAAAAATTTAACTAAAATCCTCACTTCAGAGCAGTAACCAGCTTCACTATTTAACTTAAGGCATTTGTGGGGCTGTTCAGAAGTGTCTCTACTTATTACAAATCTCGATTAGACTTTGACTAAATTTTTGTTTTTATTCATCATGGATTCCCAGGTCAGTTTGAATACCCCAAGTATGACGCTTTTAAGCTCGCTACTGGCAGGAAAAAAGGAAAACTGGGAGGAGGGTGGGGGTGTGTACCCCATCGAGCCTAAACACGTGTGGGATCAATATTAGTCAAAATGGGAAAAACAGATTTTCTATGCAGAAAACGTCAGAGGCTTTGACTGCGATTTCTGTCTGGAGCTGGAGGGGTCTGCTGGTAGCAGTGTGTAAGGATGTCCCAGCCTTGTAACCACCTTCGAAAGTAAAAACACTCTTGAAAAAATTTTTAGCCAAAATGTGGAGTGGGAAGCAATGGAAAGTTTTTTTGAAGTTGGCATTTTGGGGTGAAAGAATTCAGACAAAGGATACATACATAAAAGTATCAAAACCGAAAATCATTGTTTTAGGGTCATCAGCAATTATAGAGTACTTAATTTATTTTGGAGGCTAGACGAATGGGAATAATTGGACTTTTGCTTTCCTGATCCTGACGATTCCCACCGCAGCTCCCGAAGTGGCCCAGGAACCTTGCACACCACCCGCCGATGTGTATGAAAAGGGCAAAAATGTATCTGATATTAAAACAAAATTTTAGAAATCCCCAGGAATTGAAATGTAGCAGAGCAGGGAAGGCCCCAAAGGGGCCCCATGAAACGCCCTTCCCTTTGGACATCATTGCTCAAATCCCCAAAAAATCATCAAATGTTTGAAACCCCCCAAGAGAAAGCATGGCAAAACCCGACCAAATTTGGGGAAAAAGTTTCCCGCCCGGGCTAAGGGCAAAATTCGACGAGGTCCTGGAAAGACCAAGGGCAAAAAAGACCCACAGTGCTGTCTCCAAAACCCTTCAAGCCATTAGCTTGGTGCAGAAGCAAGGCGGTCTGCAGCGAGAAGGTGTTAGAGCCAGAGCTGGAAAAGGGCCCGGGGGTTCCAAAAAAAGAAATTCGTAGGGGTGAATCTAAAAAAAAAAAAAAAAAAAAAAAAAAAAAAAAAAAAAAAAAAAAAAAAAAAAAAAAAAAAAAAAAAAAAAAAAAAAAGGAACTCTAAGAGCAGCCACCTCCCCGTGGGGTTTTTGGGTGTTATGTGTGCTGTAAATAATCAGTAGAAAAAAAGTGAGGTGCTCTTTACCCCATATTTAAAATTGAGAAATATAGTGTCTATGGTATTGCCGTGTGGTTTTGTTACTATGTTTGGTTAGTGGGTTTTGTGTAGTGTGGGGGGTTTTAATTTTGAGATGGTGGTAAAAAGTGGTAGGGGTGAGTTGTGTTTGGTAGTGATAAAGGTATTGTGTAGTGATGGGATTGGTGTTAGTTATGGTGTTGTGTGGTAGTGGTGGTGTTATTGTGTGTGTAGGGATTTTATTTTGTGTAGTGTTTGGGTTTTTGTATTTTAGTGATAATGAACATTTGAAAATAAGAACATAAGAAAAAACGAAAAGTGGAAAAGGCCCACGGCCTATGTGGTGTTGTGAAAAGATAGTGTTGTAAAGTGATAAAAAAATGTAGGGCAATAGGTAGTTCAGTGATGGGGGTTTTTTTTTGATGGCTGTGAAAGGGAGCTATCCCTTTTATGATGCAGTGATTTTTTATTGTATATGGACGTTTTACACTGTAGTAATGGGAGGTAAATGGTTAGTGGTTGGTTTTATGTGGTATAATGTGGGGAAGGCAAAATAGTGTGGTGGTAGAGTTTAGTAAGAAAGTGTAATGATTGTGTGTGTGTGTAGTGTGTTATTGATACCGTGGGTGTAGGGTAAGGTAGTGATGGTGTAGTGTAATGATAGTGGTGTAAAGGTATGATGGGGGGTGTAAGGGAGGTTGTGGTGGTGTGTGTAATGACGTGGGTAAGGTATTATGGAGGGTAGTGTAATGATGGTGGTGTGTTTATGATAGTGGTGTAGTATTATGATGTGATGTAGTGAATGATAGGGTGTTGTGTTATGAAAAGGGGGGGGGGGGGGGGGTGGTATTTAAAAATGGTGTTTGTAGTGGTTTTTAGTGTTTTAAAATAGGGTGTAGTTGTTTGTAATCATTATTGTTATGAGGTGGTGTAATGTTATGTACAAAATTTTCTGATTTATTCAATAAAGCTTTGAAGGCAGTAGACAATGATCAAGAATATTTGTTGGTATTGGTTGTAGGAAAAGCCCCGACAGAGTAATCATGGGGCATGGTCTAGAAAAAAAAGGGTTAAAATTTAAAAAACTGGATCGAGGCATGGCTTTCTAATAAAAGAGAGGTTTCTATCAGTAGACAAATTGAGTGGGGACCCGTTACTGGTGGGGATTCCAAAAAGGATCAGTTTTAATCCCATTGTTTTTTCTATTTACATTAATAAAAACCTTGATGAAAAATTGTGTTTAGCAAAATAGGCGAAAGATTTATTCTGGGAGGTACAAAGTATTCCCGGAGGGGAAATTTTGGGCAGGTAATGATGGTGTAGTGTAATGAAGTGGTTGTAATGGTATTAGGAGGGTGTGTATGATAGAAACTTTTTCCCGCTTTCATTGTAAGTCTTGCTCCATCCATGTTAGAAATTAAAAAAAAAATTTTGATAAAGAATTCCCCCCAAAAAGTGAAGGATGTGTCTAAAAAATTTCCCTTTTAAAAATTTGCGATGGAGTTTATTACGGTCAAACTGGTAAAATTCGAATAATTAAAAAAACCTAAAAATTGCTTAGAAAATGGAAAGATTCAATGCTTGTTTTTAATGTGAGAATTTTAACCATCAAACGATTTTAAAAAAGTTTAGAAAATTGTATCAAACAAATCCAGGTCGACAGGAATGTAATTTAATTTGTTTTAAAAAGCAGTTTTGACATTAATATGAATATTTTCCCTTTTATTTATTAAATTTAGTCCAAAAAAAATAAATTTAAAAATTTTAAAAAACATTACAAAAAAAACAAAAATTTTTTAAAAATTTTTTTTTCTTATTAAATTATTTATTTTTTATATCCCCCTAAATTTCATTTTATATTTAAAACCCATACCTTCCTTTTTCTTAACCTTATAATTTAAATAATAAAAACCCACACAACAAACCCAAAATAAAAAAAAAAAAAAAAAAAAAAAAAAAAAAAAAAAAAAAAAAAAAAAAAAAAAAAAAAAAAAAAAAAAAAAAAAAAAAAAAAAACCCTAATAAAAAAAAACCCCCCCCCCCCAAAAAAATTTACCTCTCTTTTAAATGAATGGTTTGGGGTTGGAGAAGTTGGGGAAAATTGTATGAAAAAATTGGTAGGGGTTTTAAAAAAAGTTAAATTTATCAAAAGGGGGTTTGATAACAAAAAGTTTTTTGATAAATTAATATTTTAAAATTAATAAATTTTTTAATATTTATATTCAGGGGGTTTTAAAATATAATATAAAATTATAAAAAAAAAAAATATTTTAATTTAAAAAAATTTTTACAAAGGGGGAATTAAGGTAAGTTTTTTCCCCCAAAAAGGGGTGTAAAGCTGGGTGTGAATGTTCCGGGGAGAACGGAGGGGTGGAGAGATTTTTGGGGGAAAATTTGGGGGTTAAAAGAGGAATTTTAGTTTTAATTAGGAAAGGAGGTTTGGGGTTACCCAAAATGTTTTGAGGCAGGAAATTTTTTTGAGGGGTTGGGGTTTGTAAAGAATGGAGCGAAAAAGTTTTTTCAAGAGTGTAAACAGTTGTAGGGAAGGAAGGGGGGGGTGGGTCGGGGCAGGGGAAAGGGGGGGAAAGAGGGGAAGTGGAGGTTTTTTTTTTGTGGAGGGTTGGATTGCGAGGTGTTTTTTAAAGGAGTGGGGAAAGGAGCAAAAGGTTTTAATATTGAAATGTGTTG